>OY747706.1:31771529-31859029 GCA_963556495.2 Valencia hispanica
TGTGAATAGACACTATGTAGAAGGTTTACTCAAGATTTTTAAAGGAATTATATGAAACCATCTGTCTGGAGAAAGGTGAGGCTAACTTTGTTCAGATCTTATTAAAATGCTGGAAAATAAGTAGATTGTAACAAAACTGAAAGTGTCGGCTTTAAAGAGAGATCATTACATGTTGTTTCCTTTACCATGTTTTTGTTGGACTATTTTACAGTTGTCTATATGATACTGTAGCCTATGTACATAATCTTTAATAATAATATTCAACATACAGATTATTTACACATACACAAATTTAGGTTTTATATACTTAAGTTCGCATTTTACTGTGATTAAAATAAAAACAATGCTGGTAAATTAGAGTAAACTGAAACATTCACACATGGTAAAGCTACATTGTAATTAAAATACCTTAATTCCTGATTGCTACTCGTGTGAAAATCTTTTAAATTAAAGAAATTTATCACACCAGGGCACACAGTAATGAACTTCATTTGAGCCAAACGCCACCTACATTGTCTCCCAGATGGAATATCAAAAACAGTCTGTATTGTCTCTGTAACAAAGCTGGGTTGTTAAAGTGCAGCCGGCCGTGTGGATGGCCGTATATCACCTCTGTGTTGTCAAGCCTGCAGACAGACTGCCCTCGAGTGAGACCTTTGTCCCTGACTCTGATCAAGCATGAGTATTTTTATTTACTTGTCCTGTTGAATGGCTAGATATGAATTTTTATACAAATATAAATAAATGGGAAATGGGAAAATAAAGGCCTTCGCTTTTAGAAGGAAAGCAGAAAGAAAAAAAAGAAACTGAATGTGGAACTTCTCAATACCTGTAATGACTTCAGCTCTTCCTTTAAATTGTTAATCTCCTTGTCCTTTAACTCTGCAGTGACCTGGTATTTCCCCTGAAATGTGATATTATTATTGTGAGTGTCAAAAACAGCAATAAATACCAAAGCACGACACGGAAGAATCCCCTCAAAGGGCCATGGCTGTGTGCCTGACACAAGTAAATTTACTATTCCACTTTAGCATTAACTGAATGAAATACAGTTTTCTCCCAAAATATTTCAGAGAAAAAATAAGCTCGTCATACCTTCTCCTCCTCAGTGTGTTGTAACTTGACATGAAACTGCAAAGAGGAAGATAAATTATGTGGAGAATTTTTGAATCATTGTGATTAAAAAGTTTTGTTCAGATTTAAAAGGAAAACACACCCTCTTCTTCACAGCGCATAGTGATTCAGCATGCTTTTTTGTCATGGTTTCTATTTGATGATGAAAGGATTTCTATAGCACAAAGAAAAAAAGATGGAAACTTTATTAATTTATGACTATGTATCTTTCAAGACGTAGAACTGAGTTGTTCTAAAAGCTCAGAGGAAGTATGTTAATGTAAGCTGTACCTTCTCCCACTCCAGTTCCTGTTTCTCCAGCACAAGCTTATTGATCTCATCCTCAAACCGCGTCTCTGCAGCCTAAAACATCAAAAACAACAATTTTATTGAAACAGATACTAAGAAAACCTGGTTAGAAAAACAAGTGTCCTAGGTTCAACACATTTTCTCCACAGAAGAAGAATGTGGATGAGGTAACTTCATTTTATTTCTGATCTTACATTATTTACAGACCTCTAATTACTTGATTAGTGGCATGTTTCTCCAGGGTAACTTCAAGATACTCAAACGAATATATTTTATTAAATATTATCTAATTTCCCCCCCCCCCCCCCCCCAATAGCTGTATCGACCTTTAATAATTCAAATCCTAGGCTTTCAACTGTGTGATTTACACTTTGCTCTGACTGAAAGAACAGTCCTGCAAGGGCATTTGAAGTGACCAACAAAAATATAGTTTTTTTAAGTTACAGTTATGTGTTACAGTTACAGTTTTAAGTTACAGTCCTATATGTTTGTGCTTCACTACATAACACACACAATCTGGATCTGGCACAGTACACATAAATCCCATGTTATTTATTACATGTGGGACTGTGATACCCCAATACTTAGCAATAATCAAATATCGTGAAGTTGAAGGGTGTAAGGGCTGGACAATAATTCAATAACAACATATATCAATCGATAGACGTGTGGTGCGAAAGAAAAAAAAAGGGTTAATAAAAAGTTAAATAAAAAAAGTTTCCTTTCCTTTTTCATTGTAGCCTATTGGGTAGCTTGTTACTACATCATTACTTACTCCAAATCAATCACAAACGCAGACCCAGGCAGCTCCATTACCAAGCGCTTGCTCCTCTCAAGCCACAAAAGAGAGCTACTGACTTGAACTGCAAAAGATGTCAGAGCAAGGAGCTGCAGAGGAAATTGTCCCGAAAAAAGGTTTCAGTAGTTCACCAGCAGGTACATGTTGATTCCCATTTTGAACCGATACGGGACACACATCCACCCTAAATGTAACAATAATGAACAAAATAAAACACAGCAAATACTACCGTCAGCAAAGTTGTCGTGGCGGGACCCAAGCAGGGCCCCCCGGCTCGCTGCGAACTGGTGCTGGCATAACGGTTGCACAGAGATAGGCACAACACACCCGGGCCCCGCTGCTAACAAGACCCGAGCCTTTAAAGATGTCCACCCGGTAAATCCATCACGCCTTCAGGAGCGAAAACGCTTTCAAAAGTACAAACATGGATGGAAAGACCTGCTGGCTTCGGCGCTCAGTCACTGGACTGGGCTCCAGTGTTTTGGGCACCGTCTACACTCAATCATTAACGAATAGCTTGTTAGGTTCAGTAGCTGAACTGAATCAGAATCAGCTTTATTGGTCCGGTTTTTGCACACAAACTAAACCAAATGACTGAGCGATTAATATAATAAGGTGCCATAAAACATTTAAAAGGTGTAAAAAAGCATCAAGCTTTCAATTTAAATTGCTAACATAATAAGAAAAAAGTAATAAATAATATAATGGTTAATAACATTAGTCTTTTCTTTTTTTGTCAGTATTTACTGATGTCACTCAGGTCTCTTTAACTTGATTTGTTTTTGTTTCTTACAAACTTTCAGTTAAGGTAAAAAAGGTGTTTGAATAAATGGCTGAATTGAATTCTTTCTTAAAATGTGTTTATTAAAGAATAACATAAAATGACCAGGGCTAAACTTCAAATATATTTTCAAAGTTTTTTGATAGTTAACGATAATTGTCAATATTTATCAATATGACTATTACCTTTATCAATATGCTCTTTTTCTATATCATCTAGCCCTATGGTTGGTGAAACCACATCAAATAATAACACGTACTCTTTTTACACAGTAGTACATTCATTATCCAAATAGAATTGCAATGTACGTAAGAGAAGCGCATCATAAATGGTACATATTCTTTGTATAAATGACAGGACATCCGCTATACAAGTGATAAGACTTGACGTATCAAACTTCACATCTGACAGGATAAGAAAAAGTGGGGGGGAAATCCTGAAGCCCAAATTGACTGGTGAACAGACTGCACAGTTTCTCACTTAAAGCTGAAAGGTTAGCTTTCAGTAATGGTTTTGGGCTAAAATGAGCCTGACCTTCACTGTTTTTATTTGGGCTGTATTTTAACATATGAGCTAAACAAAGTATAGTAATCACAATATTCAGAAATAACATCACAATTACACGTTTTCCTTATATTGTGCAGCACTAATATTGGGAGTGGCTGTTGTTACATTTACTAGTCTGCTGCTGCTCATATTCTATAATCAGTGATAACCAATATTAGGGATGTGTATTGGCAAAAATATGGCGATACGATTTGTATCGCGATACATGGGAGACGATACAATATATCGCGATACTATGAGCAAAACTATATAATTGTGATTTTTAAAACTCAATTTAAAAGTAGGAAAACTGTGCCAGCATTCTAAACACTCCAACCTGTTTCATACTTTAACACATTCAGTTTTATTACTAGATCTAGTTGATCCACTGGAAATAAGAAGGTGAAAACAGCCACAAACTACCAGTAATACTTTTAATTTTACCACAAAATTTACCGTCATCATTAATTGTTCCATTCAAATCCTTAAAAAAAACAACTATTTTTGTTTTAAATATCGGTACAATATCGGGAAATAAAATATCGCGATAGATCAGTGTATTGATATTTTCTTACATCCCTGACCAATATGCAGTGCCAGTGAACATGACACACTCATGACAGGCATACATCCATCATCTATATCTGCACAGTCTCCAGTGGTCATTGGGTGAGGGGCAGGGTACACCCTAGACAGGTAAATCACAGAGACACACAGGACAAACCACACACACATATACATACACATCTAAGGGAAATTTAGAAAGACCAATCAACCTAACAGTCATGTTTTTGGACTGTGGGAGAAAGCTTGAGTCCCCGGAAAGAATCCATACATGCATGGGGAGAACATGCAAACTCTGTGCAGAAATACCCCAGGACCTTCTTCCTGCTAGCAACGGTGCTACAAACTACACCACAATGCAGCCCTCATCAAAGGCATTAATGTTTTTTTAATAAGCAAGAATTCGGTTCACAAATTTTAATTTGGTGTGGATTTTTTTATTTATCAATGCATACACACCCTAAACCGTTTCTACTGTCTCATTAAAGGAAAAATATCATTATGAAATTCATGCCCCTGGCAAGTGTATGCAAACTTTTCACTGGCTCTGTAGATAGGAGTATCTTGAATGGAAGCACCTACTACATTAGATCACTGGTTAGTAAATTTAAATGGGATTATGGCTGCTTACAGTCCAAGCAAACAACGTATAAAATAAATATATGTTTTCTCCCCCATTCTTTGGGTTAATTACTCTCTAGAGTTGAGCCACAACTGCAAACTGCTTTAAGTTTCTCTGGTTCAGTCCACCGTATGTTTTTGTAGAAGCACCCTGTGAGAGTGGAGCATTAAAGGGGAGGTTATATTTGTGGAACGCGATCCTTATCCTCCCTCTTCCTTAAGAGAAGGCAGGTAAAAGTCAACAGCTCTCTCTATATATGCAGTACTTTTTTATGAGCATGTGGGAGCTGGTGGGCTCTGTGAATTTTTTCCTATTAAAGTATGCTACCAGCATGGCACTGCATAAAAATAAAAAAAACTATAGGAAAGCACAGAATATAAAGCTGTTATTTTTTGGCTGGGGAATAATTACACTAAAAGTGTGTTTAAAATTAAGATGGTAAAAACCAACTGAAAGGTTTTATTAAGCTTTGGAATCCTCATGAATCAAATTGTGATATTAAATATTTGTATTGTCCCAAACTATATAATTAATTTACATTAAATTTGTTCCTTCTGCTGCGATGGACTGGCGACCTGTCCAGGGTGTACCCCGCCTCTCGCCCCTTGACCGCTGGAGATAGGCACCAGCCCCCCCCCGCAACCCTACATTAGGATGGATGGGTACAGAAAATGGATGGATGGATTGTTCCTTCTGTTTAGCTTTTATTCAAACAAAAAATCTCATGACACAAACTGCACACAAATCAACATCAATGTCCATCTACATAATTATCTACATTATAAATCTTTTTCGTTATTTAATTGCTGTTATGAATGGTTGGTTTTTAGTGCTGATTAAAACAGGAAAAGCAAACGTGTATATTTGTACGTGACCATAAAAATGTAATGGATTCAAAGTTTAGTTGTGTTTATCCTTAAATTTCCCAGGATACAGATCATAGCATTGTCTTAATTTTAATCCCAATTTTGTAAAAAATATTGTTGTCACAGGCTATCATCTTTGAAACCTAATTCACAATCACTGTTTTCACATTTGGAGCACTGAGAGAGCAGTGATTTGCACTGTATCTTAAAAAAACTCCCTGGAATTTGACCTGCTCAGGAATGTCCGGCAGAGTTGTGACACCCTCTTGATTCTTTACCCCTCCACCCTGAAAAGCACCAACACAAAGTGTTATTTTGCCTTAGGACGATAAGATGCAATGATGTTTTTGTCCAAGTCAACAGGACAATAACAATAAAATCCAACTGGCAGTGAACGACCAACATCCCATTTTTGCTCCTTTAAGCTTTAAGTACTCTCGTGTTGAAAGCGCTTGCCAAAGGGGGGGGGGGGGGATTATTTATGTTTTATACAAGCAAATTTACTCTATTTTGTTGTCAAGGGCTGAATGGCTTGTGTGACCCCAATCCTGTTTTTTAAACATATGAAACCCAGCTGGGCTCCTTTTAAATAGCCAGAAGCACTTGCTTTAAGATTGATATGAAACCAGTTTCGTCAATATCTTCATAAAATCTTGCTCTTTTGTGTTAGTGTTACACTACTACTCGATGAATAAGCAGTTCTTTAAAATTGTGCATTAAAAAGACTGAGAAGTTTTAAAGATTCCTTTAAACATTAATTTCTCCTCAGTAAGTGGCATATCACTTGATGGAGGCAGGAAATCAGTTGGGGAAAAAAACAGCCAAAAAGGAATGTCCATGCTTTGTTGCTGTTACACAAAACATTTTATCATTATCTATCAGGCTTGTCGCAGATTATTATGTAGTGAGAAAATAGTTGACCAAAGGGATTCAAAGCCCTTTTCTTAGTAGGTCAATTAAAGGCTACAATGATTACATTACCCTTCGAATATGCAGCTCTTCAACGACCTCCTGTAGATGAGTTTTAAACTCCAACAGCTGTAGTAAGATGGGTGCTCCACCTTCTGTTTGACTGTGAGAGCTGGACAGAAAAAGCTCCTGCTCCAACGCTGGGTCTTCAGGCTTTATCAGAAAAACAAAAAACAGTTTTAAAGGTCAGAATTATTCACTTAAGTGTTTTAAATATAAAATTGCTAAACCTTTTGAAATGAGAAAAACATGCGGATTATGAATGGTATTTATCTTGTCCTGTACTGAAAGTTGTAACTTACAGCTGAGAAGGAGGGGGCTGTCTCAGACTCGGTTTCAGGATCCATTGAGTTTCTTCAGGGCAGGCAAAGGTCCCACTGGGTCACTTTCTGCCTGTTAACTGAGATTAAAAAACATTTTGTTAAAAAAGGTTAATAGAATGGGCCTTTTAATAAGCAGTAGTACTCTCCTTTTTAACTCAGTTTTATAATTACTCCCTCATCTGCAATTTTTACTGCTAAATGATTTTTGTGGGAATAATAGCGTGAAACATTACTGCCTCATAATGCTCACTGGTCACTTTAATCTAACGTAATGTCTTTGAAATGACCATTATAGGCTTTCTTTCTTTGTTTTACACCACTTCCACTGCAGTGAGGAGATAACATCATGATTTGCCATCTAGGTTAAAATGAACCCGCCCATTGACACTAATAGGGGTCAGAGTAATAACACAGGAGCGACAAATTGCGCTGTCAATGCTTTTTAAATTATCTAGGTTATTTAATTCAACCTGTGCATGGTCCTCTGTAACAACTTCTATCACCTGAACACACACAAAACAATGAGTGACAAACAAACAGTCTTCAAAGACACAAACACACACCAAGTGGACAATAATAATATTTAAGTGGGAGGTCTCCACTAACCACTGGTTTCTTAATAGAACAGACCTTTTTCCCTCACATTTAACCTGTGCCAGTATCAATCATGCTGCAGAATTAAATGATCCCTGATAGAAATGGATACTATCATAAAAAGACACTGTGACCCAAGGCTAAGGAGTGACTTTGAAAGGGATGGTGTGAACCAGTGTGCACAAGAATGTGAGTCTGTTAGCGTAACCAGTCGAGTAAGAAACAATGTCTTTATTTGCTTTTTCTGTGATTCACTTGAGCAGGTATTAACCAATTTTATCAAGCCATAAAGACAAATCAAAGAAAGTTCCAGCCAATAAACTGGAACATTTTCACAAAGCAACATGTTTAAAAAACAACAACCTTGAAGAGATTTTTGTTACCAACTCCTCTGTGCTGCTGCAGTAAAATAAAGAAAAGACTCTTTGATACAGTACATGCAATCAGACCACAAAGAACAATAATGCAACACTGACCAAGTTTTAATTCTTAAAAAAATAATGAAAAATACAATAATCTATGTTTTGTTTGTTTTTTAAAGAATATTTGGTGTAAAGGTCTGAAGTCTTTTTTTTTTGGTCAGCTATATAGGCAATAGAAATGTCAGCCTTTTTTTAAGGTTTTGTAGTCATAGTGGCCTTTATTTTACAGTTGATAGTTTAGAGGGGGCGACAGAGGTGGGGGAAGATATGCGGCAATGGTCCACGAGGACGGGACTCAAACCCAGGACGACCGCGCAGAGGACTGAGGCCTCTGTAGATGAGGCACCTGCACTAAGCACTATGCCACGCAACTCCAGGAATCTCAGCCTTTTAACAAAAAGAGGATAGATAAACCATAAAGGAAATTTAAATGTAATATTATAAAATAAACCTGTGAATACTAACTTTCAAACTAAGAATACCACATTAATTTTTAGCACCTCGGCTCCGCTCCCTGTAGGAGGTTTGGCAGAGATGCTTTTTTTTGTCCCCTACCTATTGTGAATCATTTTCTATCGGCTAAAGGGGCGCTGGTAAAGCCAGCTGCAACCACGGTCTTCCAAATCCTCTATGATCTTGGATTGGTTGCACTTGAAACTGAATTTCCCCACAGGGATTGTTATATCTTAAAACATTCGGAACCCCAACTCATTTAAAAGATTTCTTGTTGATCAGACAAAATAGCATTTTGTATGAGCTACTATCCTGGTAACAGATTATCAGTACAGTAATTGAATACGTTACTGTCAGCGTGTCTGTGGCAGCTACTTCTGCACCAATCACTTGATTGAGACACTGCTGACTGTGTCATCCGCTTAAAACCCTTTTTTTTACCTTTCTTTTTTATGTGTCATGATAGTATCTTTTATTTAAAATAGATCAGTGTTTGATTTGTGATTTTGGGTCACAGTTTTCCATAAATTTCAAATTAAATGCTGCGATATAATAATAGCATATCTTAATCTTAAACCTACATACATGATCCTGATATAATTTAAAAGTTATTTTAATCAGTTTTGTTTGACGTACAGCTATTGACAGATTTCCTAAAACTACTAATACAATAGCAGGACAGACAAGCCTCGTCTGTGCCCGGGACAAGATAATCTTACATGGGCCCAAACCCACTGTTTTCTATAACTATTAGAAAATTTATTCATTACAAGTCAAGTCAAGTCAAGTCAAATCAAGTCAATTTTATTTGTATAGCACATTTCAGCAACGAGGGAGTTCAAAATGCTTTACATGATAAAACCAAAACAAAATAAGCAAACAAAAAAGGACATTATAGTGACAAAATAAAGACAGGCATAAAAAATAAAAATAAAATCGATCCAGACATGATTGATAATGCATTCTGTCTCCTTCTTTTTCCTTCCATCTGCTCCATATTTTGGATTTTTAGTTCTTTCATTGAACAAGTTCTAAATAATCTCTGTCTGTGTCACGATCTACATTTGTTTGTGTTTTTATTTTATTTTGTTGGTGTAGATTCTCAGTCATCCAGGACATGATAATCTTGACAGTTTAAAAGAAGGCAAATGGACTTTTCTTGTTGTCTTGAAAACGTTTTGACTCTCATCCAAGAGGCTTCTTCAATTCTGAAAACTGGATAGGGAGTGTCAGAGTTATAAGTCTAAAGTTAGTCTCATTAAAGCTCACTAATGAGGCAATAATTATTCCTAACGAAGCTATCAAGGTTAAGTAAGCTTTAAGCACTAAGCAATCTTGGTAACGTTAGTGTCGTTAACGGTGAAACTAACGGTTTTGGTCACATGCCTTAAAGTGTGAGTTTCTGTGAAACTTCCAAGAAAGTCTGTGAAATTTCCTAGGCGCAGAACTCACACTTGCTGCCATTATCATCATAAACAACAAATGTGATTCTTGTTTAAAGTTTTTTATAGATAGATAGATAGATAGATAGATAGATAGATAGATAGATAGATAGATAGATAGATAGATAGATAGATAGATAGATAGATAGATAGATAGATAGATAGATAGATAGATAGATAGATAGATAGATAGATAGATAGATAGATAGATAGATAGATAGATAGATAGATAGATAGATAGATAGATAGATAGATAGATAGATAGATAGATAGATAGATAGATAGATAGATAGATAGATAGATAGATAGATAGATAGATAGATAGATAGATAGATAGATAGATAGATAGATAGATAGATAGATAGAGGCTATTATTTTTAGGCCCACATTATTATTATCATCATCAGTAGGCCTATTATCATTACTAGGCTATTGCTATAATTGGGAATTGGCACCAGACCTCTGATATTAATTTATCCTTTATTGTTATTATTACTAGGCCTAATGGTAGGCATCATCTGCATTTTTTACAGAAGCTTGTAGGTAGGTGATGTTAATGTGAGACATGAGCCTGTTTTGCCTTGCAAAGATCTTCAATTCTTGGCTCAATGTTTGATAAACATGGCCTCAAATCTTCCTCGATTTGTGCACGATTGCAGTATTTTGTTTTGAGTGCAGTCATTTAAGAGAATCCTGCCTCACACAAATATGTCGACGTGAAAGGAAGGAGAATCTTCAAGGCGACTTCACAGAGTCGAGGATATTCCCGCATCAATGCTACCCAGAATGACGAAAGAGGGGAGGAGCCAAAGAGTTCCTTCAATCTACTGTCACTCTTCAGCTCAATAAGCTGCTCCTGCATATCAATAGGGTGACCATATTTTGATTTCCAAAAAAGAGGCCATCTGGCACAGTACTGAAACACTTTCAGGACTTGGTCAAGACTTTTGGTTTTAACATATTTAAAGTGTGCATTCTCAATGTGGTTAGAAAAGATTAGTTAAATAACAAACTTCAAAAAGCCTTTCACAAGTAGAAAAATTATTTTATAATCTCTGGAAATAAATTATAATAGTTTTTGTGCCCATGTGATCTTTGGGGTATTTGCCACTTTTGTCCCACATAAACATACATGCCAGCTATGTGAATGGTGCACTACTCCACCACCCATATGTTGCGACTTGACAGCATATCTTTCGTGGTTTGTGCATGAAGCTTGTGCTTTGACTTCTTCTAAACAGCAGTAACTCAGCGCTGCGCGGCCCAGCGCTGCGCAATTGCGTTGCACAATCCAGGATAATGCGGTGCGGTGCAACTCTGCTCAGAGAAGCGCTGCGCTGCGCAATGCTTCATTTATTTTAGATAATATTTAGCCCGAACAATCTGAACAAAGAATCTCCATCGTGCCATCACACATGGAGCACATGAAAACATGTACTAAATATGAAAGTTTTACCTGCAGTCTCATAACTTTCTCATGGTCTATAGACGTGAATTGTTCACCTGCTTGTGGATAAGGGAGGCTGAATCCGCTCCGGTCACACACTAGGATAACAAGTGCCACTTCTTTCTCAACTTTCTTATTGCCTCAGCAGGAGGAAATAGTGTTGCATTGAGTACTGTGTCCAGGTCTGATGATGATGATGCTCAGATGCTCTAATAAGAATCTTTTCTGATTGATTCAGTTTCCTAAACTGTGCAAAAAGTTGAAAATGACTGTGCGTCTGCATCAAGTGGTCAGTGGCATAAATTGTAAACTTTCACAATGAAGGACGGCTGTTAGTTCGGGTCCACAGGTGTTTCTGATTATTGTACTGACTGATGAATAGAGGTTGCGTCATAATAAAGTGACAGCAAAAGCTCATCACACAAACACTCTTCAAATGGTAGGCCTATTCCTTTTTGTGAATGCACTCACCACCTGATGGAGTAATGGAGAGGTTGAGCCGCCTGTCAGAAGGTGAACTTTTGTGTGATGTCCTGCTTCATTTTCTCACTCGATTTTCCTGCCGCACTTTAACAATGGCCTTTACATTTTTCCATTAGGCTACAGTTTTAAAAAACCGATCAAAGTCAGAAAATAACACAATCCCCAAGTGATTGTGAATTATATTACAATGAATGATGTCCCTTTCAATTCTTTGAAACATTGTAATCTGAAATTAATTTAATGCAGAGATCTCTGTCCAGAAACAAAATATTGTCCACAGTCCCTGGCTTTATCTGCGCTCTCCGTTCCTGGATCGCAAATTCAGTCGCAGATAAATCTCTCTCTGGCAGCGCAGGATAACGGGAACATTCGGCTGTCAGCGCAAAGCTGGGGGAATATTCTGGCATGTTCTCCCCACAAACACAATATATCAACACCATTCTCTTTAGGAGTTGTAAACAAACAAAAGTATTAAATTAATATTTTGAACCTGCAGTAAAGAAACTTTTGTTAGAGCCATGAAATTTAATTGATGTATTTTTCCATCTTGAAACAGGTACCAGCGGCACTGCAGTACTCTGCCCTGAACGTGTTTGCATACGGACTAAAACCTTGACGTATCCACTGCAACGAATGCTGCAGCAACTGCGCAGAAAGAAACCATGACTGTATAAGAGTGTAATGGAGTAATTTAAATAATAGTCCGTTCAGATACTGGTTATATTAAAATTGTGCTGGGAGCAAAAGTGGATGTTAGATCTACACTGGTAGGAAATTCCGCATCAGGTTTAGAAAAGTGGTGGTGACATGTCCCTGGTGTCCCCGGCTGAAATGAGCCTATATGCTTCTGGAAACACGAGATCTAACTGGTCAGTCAGTGGAAGTGGACCTTGTAGGAGTAGTGATGCTGACGCTGTCAGTGTCGCATCGCAGTCCACGAGCCCCACCAGGGTACCGCCGCCACACGCTGTCACACTCCTGCTGAACACTGCAGGTACAGCTACCGGCAGCAACACACGCTTGTGTTGAACTAAACAACCCAGTGATTCCTTTATCATAGTATTCAAAACAATTCTGCTCAAAATGTTCCGAGCAGAGGAGAGAGGAGGAGGAGGGAGCCCACTACTCACAGATGCTTCTAACCTGTTTCACCCACTTAGACAGTAACTCTGGGTCTTTGGGAAACTTAAATAAACTGACACCGTCCTTGTGTGTATTTCAGCAAAATCCCCCAACACAATGCGAAGGCATTGCGATCACGTTTCTTTGTCAAAAATAGAAAATAGCGGTCCCAGTCACAGCTGAAAAGCCGCTGTCAAATGTGTCAACAAACAGAATGCGTTCTCTCGCTGATGTCACTTCCGGCTTTCTGCTTGTTCAGTGCAGCGATACAGTACTAAAATGCTAGTCAACGCAGCGTTTTTTTGCTCTCAGTAGGATTATACAAGGCGTGTTTATGACTTTGACATAGTCCATTGGGTTCAGATTTCTTTATTTTATGTTATGTTTAAAAATGTCAACTTCATGTCATGAGGTCTTTAAGGACATTCAAGCGGTCAAATATAGATCAAATAGGACAGAGACGCAAGCCACATATAGTGTCATCCAGATGCTTCACCAGATCTGATTTAATTTCTGTCAAAAGCCACTTCACCTCCTCTCGCAGCTCATACAACCGCTGTAACACCCGCCCCCTGGAGAGCCAGCGAACTTCGGTGTGACTCGCTGAAAACGCTTATCACCTGCATTTGCGCTCGACAAACAAATCTAATTTGTTCAAAATTTCTTTTTTTTGAATCAGTCCAAACACATTTTAATAAAATTATATTGTTTATTGAAACAGTAAGTTTAATAATTAAAAATAATAATAATTTTGCCCCACCGGTTGAGAATCACTGCCGTAGATGATGGGTTTAAGCCAGGGATATGAGACTCTGTATTTAAAGACTGGATGAGGAAGGGTTTAAAGGAGTCATGGCCTGTAATTTTCACTTTTCAATGAGAAAAAAATGTATGTTTTGATTGCCTAACGATTATACACTGGCCGGGAAGCCGATATTTAAAAGTGAAGTGTTTGTTTACTCCTGGGTTCGTCAACCAGCCCACGCGCACTCAAATACGTGGTTTTAATTTCTGGCCGACTTGACGTCAAGTCGGCGCAGGATATACCATATATAGACATCGCAGACCTACATATGTTGCAGGAAGCCCGCCCTCCCCCTCGCTCCTCTCCCCTCGCCCCCTCATATTCAGTCGAGCACCGCCATTACTGAATTCTAGTGATGGGAATTCCAGCTCTTTTTGGAGAGCCAGTTCTTTTCGCTCCCAAGTGGCTCCTCAGATTTTCTGTTGCTTAAAGTGTACTTATTACCAATATTAATGCAAAACGATGTGTACCAAATGTACCAAAACAAGCGGGGGGGGGCGGTGAAAAAATAAAAAAAATGGCTCCCAATGACGAGCCGGCTCCTATCATTCACTTCAAAGAATTAGCACTTAGAGTCGGTTCGTTCGCGACCGACACATCACCGATTCGAAGTACGAACTCGACCGTGAAAGATGCAGAAACGTTGGCATCAAAGCTCCGTTTGGAAAAAGGAGCCATTCCAACAATTAGAGACTTGCCTGCAATTGAAACCGTAAGGCTGTGTTTTTATTGCTGTGTAACAAACAGCAGCTAACTGCTAATGTGGCTATTGTATGCTAACGGGAGTAGTAGCTATGGGTTAGAAATGGTGAAGCGTTACCTGCGGTGTCAACCCCCCTCCTTCATGCCACCAATCAACGCGCCCCTCATTTGCATTATTACAATGACCGTCCACGGCAGCCAAAGTATCGCATCAGATCTCGTGAGACAATAATGCCTTCAGAAATAAGGGTCAGAGGAGCTCTGTGTTTATATTTTTCAACTTTTCTTTTTTAGAAGGGCCTGAAAGACTATAATAGAGCGTGGGTATCCAAGGTAATACTAGGTTATGACTCCTTTAAAGAAACACTAAAGACATTTTGCTCTTCGGTTCCCTCTACAGGTCGGAAGCGGAATTCTCCATAGCATAAGTTTGCTGCTCTTTCTGTTCAGTGAGCTGACGCCGTAGCTCAACTGCTGCACCGATGCTCACTCTGCTCTTCTCTTGTGCCGCTCTTCATCAGCTTTTTCATCGGCCATAGCTTTTGCAAATACAGCTTCACATTTTCGACTCGCTGTTGGCACATTTTACGCCCTAATTCCTAACATAACACGCCTATGTAAACATTTACCGGTTTAGTATGAAAGCTAAAATAGCTACCCCAGCTCTGTCTTCGCTTCATGTTTACAGCTCCAAGCCAAGAGCTCCACGTGTGCAGAAAGAGGGGAACCACAGCAGGGTGAAGGACGGTGAGAGGGGAGTTTGATGGATGGCTCAGGAGCCAACCATTTAGAACCTTTACACCTATTACACTGTCCATCAGGGTTCGAATTACAGGGGAGCTAAGGGGAGCTCGGCTCCCCTTAAAGGAAGACAGGCTCCCCTGAAAACCGTCAACTGGCAAACCAAGGGGGAGCTCTAAAATAGTCCAGTTTCCATTTATCTTGCATTCTTTCTTTTTCTTCTTTTTTTGCAAGAATCCGAACATGTTTTAAATTAAAATAAAATCCTAATTTGTATGCTTCTGTGTTAAATTTCTCACATTATATTTTCCGAATACTGACTTCTCCTGAAAATAACTTTTACTTAATTCCTTCTGTGACCATGCATCCTTGGTGCCGCTGTGTTGATTGACATAGGCTACATCAAGCATGCTAATGCGAATCTGTGTTGGGTTCTTGCTAATCAAGCATGTTTGGAACGTTGTGGACACTGCCTGGGATTGTGCAAAGTTTTATTCAAGTTTTGATGTCTAAAGGTAAACAGGAGCATTTCGTTTTCATACGCCAAAAAAGTTAGCAGTGAAGAGGACGAGTGCATCCCGGACCGGCGGGTAACATAGATGAAACTCAAATTGAATATTGTGTAAAAGTTCATTTTAAATAAATCTAATTTCATTTGAAATATCTCGCTTTGCATGTAATAAGTCCATATCATATATTAGTTTTACCTTTTTAGCTGAATTACTGAAATAAATTAACTTTTGCACGATATTCTAATCTTTCGAGTTTCACCTGTAAGTCTTGCTCGCAATGAGAGCTCATCAGCAGCAGATGCAGAACAGCGGGATCAGCTGTAACTTTGCCGTCAGTGGGTACCTCCAGTGTACTGAGGTCTGAATCAGATCATGCAGCCTTTTCTTTTAACTGGACACAAAAGCTGTGGAGTGGAAAGGTAGCAATACCTGGCTCTTTACTAGAAATCACAATTCAGGGTGTACAGTATGTATCAATGCAAAAAGTCTGCTTTTTGCCAAAATCAAAACTGGGGGGCATCTGTCTGAAGAATCGATTGATGGATACGTCAGCAGAGAATCACAGAATAACCCTAAGAAAAATAATTGGCTCACAAAATAGCAGGTGAAATTATAGAGAGAAGAAAAAATGAATGCTCATTTAATGCAAGAAACAAATAGGCCTAAGTCATTCAGAACACCCTATATGGTGGCAAAAGAAAAAATGGCTTTAAGAAAGCCCCCAGCCATAATGAACTTAAGTAAAAACTTCATAGCGCTAAAGTGTGCACAAATCATACCACGCTTGTGCTGAAATAATAGGGCACATGGCCAATCAAATGAGAGCTAGGTTTGTTAAACAAATTGAAGATATTGCATCAGATATCAGTCTTGTGGCAGCTGTGGTACCTATTGATCTAAAGTAAGATACTATACTGGACTGATATTAGTCCTTGGTTTTGCAATTATTTTGGCTTTGATGGTGGTGATGATGATCGTCATGATCATGATGGTGTTTCTGATCTTATTTGCTCCGTGATTTATTGTTCTTGAATGGTTATGATGAGGCAGAAAATGTTGGAATGCATGTGGATCCCTTGTTACTTTTCTTTTGTTCAGAACCTATTAACCTACCAAAATTGTTGTTTTTTTATGTTAGTGCCATAAAATATATACATGTTTGCAGGTGAAATTGGACATCGCAGCTCACAATGAAAAATATGGCTCCCCCAAAAGCTTTGGTGTAATTCGAACCGTGCTGTCCATGCTCCATATCCTGTTTGCCTTGTTCGAGACCTGTACGTTTCTTGTTTTAATATTAAATCTTGATTATTATTATGGAAACCCCACGTTACTGTCAGCTTTTTGGCCCTATTTCAACCATAAAAGACAATGACAATCTGCCTGTAGCGCGCCAAGCATTTACTTACCTTACTGGCAGGGCTTAATGAACTCAAGTCAGAAGTTGTCTGTATACAAACTATTTCAGTGTTTGGTATGGGTGGTAATTTTAACATTGCTTTAAAATCCTCTTCTTAATCACAATACAGTTACTTTGTGTAATTTTTTGTTACTCTAAGTACTGCAATTACGGCTGATTCTCTTATTAGAAACAGAAAGTTAGTCTAAACTGTAGCTAGTCCCAGTTTGATCGTTATGAACCAAAATACATTTAAGTAAAATGTCGTTCTCTTAAAAAAAGAATAATAATAACAGATTGTTTGTCCTAAAGCAAATGTTATCACACTCTTGTTACTGGGTTTTATTTAAATCATATGCAGAAACATGATAAACACGAGGCTAAGCTAGCTAAAACTGAATGTTAGCCACAGTTACCCATTCGAATAGCATACCTTTGGTTAATGTTAATGGGCATGCGAAACAGTGAAAACAGCAATTTTATCATTTTAGCATATCTTCGACGTATTGTGTGATTACAATAAATGTAGACTTAAGTTTGCTTTAAGCGAAAAACATGTAGAAAACCTTACCGTACCTGAGCTGTGTTCACGCTTTGCCTGTTCAAACCAAAACCTTGCATCTTCACGTCAACACGGCCGCCTCCACATTGGGAGGAGACAGATGCGAGTAAACATGTTCATGTACTATTTGTGCTCTTATACTTTGGATGTAAATTGTTTGGAAAATATGCCGTTTATGTGATTTATTATTGAGCTGTTAAACAGCCTAATTTACACACATGTACCCATTAGTTAAACCATATAAATAGCTTATCATGTCTACAATAAATAATTTTAAATTAAAACGGTGTGAATAAAAAAAAACTACCGATTCGACCTCTCGGTAAAGGGTCATTTCAAAATTTTCGCGCCTGTATCGTCAACAAAATGTACATTTTATTGAGTCCTTTCGTGGCATGCTACATGATTTATATTCATATTATCACTCCTTTGGAAAACGCAAAAATATATTTTTTTCTCTTTTTCGCTTAAATCTGATGAAAACACGACATTTTGTTTCTTAAATTAGAAAATTACATCACCTATTTAAAAACCTTATCGATGTTTATTCCCTGCATAGATGTTTTTATTTTCTAAATTCACTTTTGATCTGACAAACAAACCTCGGCAGGACGCAAATTCCACTTTACCCGTAATCTAACACTCAATTTAGATTAGCCTATTGAAAAACAAATGTTTGATCTTTTCATTCTTTATTTTGTAAAACAAAAATAAAAAAAGAAAGAGACATAGGCTAGTAAAGGATTCATTTAATTAGTGTGGCATGAACAACATGATTTAAAACATGACATTAATTCTTTTTAAATGTCCTTTTTTGCTAAATCGGTGAAACAGCAACTGACAGTTTACCATAAACTGTGTACAAAGAGCAGTTTATACTGAAACACTATAGTGCTGTAAAATTAGAAAGAAAGAAAAGAAAGAAATATTAAGCAAATGGGATTTTTAGTAATAATTTTACATGAATATAAGCTGTATTTCCTCCAAGAACCAAATTATTCCCTTTTTCCCCCACATATTTATGAGAAGCGTTGACTAAAAACCCGGGTCAGGGTCAGAAGCAAGTTTCCTTAATATTTTCCAAACAAACCTCAAGAATGAAGAGGTTCCTTGGCCTAGTCCCAAGTCCAGTGTGTTCTTGGTACATGCTCCCACCTAGAGGCTAAATGTAAGGGTACATATCAGCTATATGTTCTACCTTTTCTTTCTGCGTGTTGTAGCCTAATTGGTCATAAACATGTTAGATATGTTTAACAGAGCTTTAAAGTTCAGCAGTTAAATAATATTTATTTACACCTAAAGTAAATTAACTGACTTAATCATCAACATCTTAAAAAAAACCTGAAAAATTTCATTCACATTTTGTTCAAATGGAAAATGTTCACCGTTCCCCCTGAGTGCTCCAAATCCTACTGTAGAAACAACCAATTTAAGTACCTAATCGCATATTTTCATTCATGAAGACAAAGAAGATTCTGCAATATCTGCAAATATTCTGCCAAGATTTACCATACTTGGCCTTACTAGTTGCTTAGCTACAAATGGCAAATTAATTGTTTCCCTCTGCGTACAGTGGAAAAAAAACTTATTTAAAAATCCATCCTTGCGCAGTTTTAATCAAATATGTTTTCGATTGTTGTTTCATTTAACTAAAAATAGGACATTTTATCACATAATCATTCATCTTTCCAAGGAAGAAGGGACAATTTACTCGTGCTAAAATCTCTGATTATTTTATTTAAGACTTCCTTCCTCATATCACCAATAGGAAATACATGACCAAATATAGGCTAGGTTAAATTACAAGGTAAACATCTAATCCATATAATATTTCAGTTAAATGTGAGTACATTTTAGGGAGTCAAGATTTACTCAGATGCACTCCATTACCTGTTTTTATTTGTAATCCATTATATTTTGCACAAGATGAAGTCAAATTAGCCCTTTAATACCTGATACATTGTTAGAAAACTCAGAATTAAATTAAAAAAAGGTTACTGGATGCCTTAACACAAAATTTCAAACTTCACCAAGGTTTTTGCGTCAAATATATAAAATAAGTATAAAGAATATGTACAATATATTTAGCAACATATTTACTATATATAGCAGCTTTTTGATAACAGAGTTCTCAGAAAGACCTGTATGGAAAAACGGGACCGTTTCGCGTTAAAGGGTTAATTCCGCTGATTTTCTTCCGTAGAGGGCTCGCCTGTTACGTCACATTAGCCCCGCCCATCACAGGAAGTACCCGTTTAGTTAGCGGCTGCTGTTAGCTGATGGGAAAATCCGAGCTGCGGCGTGAATAAAATCGAGTTTCCCGTGTGGGAAACACAACCTTGTTTTTGTTGGAGATACTCCACGGCTGTGAGGAAGGTCTAAATAAATCTGAGGCGGCCGTAGTAACGCTATGTGTGAGCTGTGAAGGAGAAGCTGTGTCATACAGGGCTTTGTTGTGGTCAAGCTGCTAACTGAAGAAGTTAAGCTCTGTAGATAAGGCATCTCTTGGTGAGCAGCTGATTTAAAGGTAAATGTCGTGGATAAGACTGTGGAAACAGATTATTTAAAAAAAATGAAGCCTTGAATTGTTTCCTCTTGTCATTTTCACCTCTTTAGCATCCCGCTGACTCTTCCTCTGTGGATGACGTAACCAAAACAAACCACATCTTCCTCAGCTTGTACCGCGTTATCCTTAAAACTCCCAACACTGCAGAGTCGCTGTGTGGCTGTGAGTACTCATCAGAATATTTGGAGGGAAAAATCTCTGCAGCTTGACTCGCCTGTGTCGCCTGTTATCCTGCAGAATCCAGCATGCCAAAGAAGTCAGACCGCTCCGAGGGCAGAGGAGACAAGGAGTTAAAGGATGTATCTGAGGAGACAACGAAGCAGAGGGCCAGGGCCAACACAACGAGCCCCCACAGAGGGAACACTCCACAGGGTGAAGAAAACGTTATATGCAGTCATAATAAATCAATTAGAATATTTTAAAAGAAAGCCTATTCAAGAGCTTGGGCGAGATTCAAGACATGGGCTAGAGTCGAAGTCAGTACATCAAGAGTCAGTGCAAGCATTGCATTCCCTGCGTTGTGCCAGAAATTAACCAGAGATGATTCCAGAAGTGCCTCATCTGGGCTACTTTTGACTGTTGCTCACTCATCCATAGTCTGATGAAAGTACATTTTACGTTTGATTTGTAAATCATGGTCACACATTCTGGAGAAAGAGTTGAGAAGCACAGAAGTTGATTGAGGTCTTTTCTCAAGTTTCCACAGTTAGTGATGATGAGCCAGGTCACCATCTACCTGGGAACTTTGAAGCACTTCATGATGTCCTCTGCTGACAAACATTATCCAGATGCTGATTTCATTCTCCAGCAGAAAAATGACCCCTGATGGCACCAGACCCCACTGCTAAAAGTAGCAAAACCTGCTTCAATGATGGTATTGCTGAGCACCAAACTGACCTAACCTGAAGCCCACAGAGAACTTCGGTTTTTACATAGAATTATTTAAAAAAAACAACTTTAAAATGAATATGGGCTTACTATCAGGAGGTTTCGTGCAGTCACTGTTCCCTCAAAGAGCTATCTGCATTGAATATTTTGATTTGAGTACAATTAATTTTATGGCTTAAAATATTCAATGCAGATAGCTCATTGAGGGAACAGTGACTGCATGAAACCTCCTGATATTAACTCTATACATTTGTGTGGAAGTCACATATGGGATTCTCTCTGCAGATGAGTCAATATTCCATGGTTAGCAGAAATTTATGCCTTTTTTGATCTTTCACTTCACAGTTCTTGTAAAGTAATGAATCAGTTTGTGCTCTTACAGCCAGCCCACCAAGGTTTGTTTCTGTTGAGGAGCTGATGGAGACTGCTAAAGGGGTAACCAACATGGCTTTAGCTCATGAAATCATGGTCAACCAGGACTTTCAAGTCAAGCCCACAGAGCTTCCTGAAGGAAGGTATGGGTTTAATTAAGAAGCTTGGCAGTCTTCTAGGCGGTTGCTTTTTACTGAGATTTTTTTTCACTGCTGCAGAATAAAGAAACATTTTCTCTGTCCCAACAGTTTGGAGCACAAAGTTAAGGAGATGATGCACAAAGTCTTTTGGGATCGCTTGGAGGCTGAGCTGAAGGAGGATCCACCATCATACGAACATGCCATCAAACTTCTGGGAGAGATTAAAGAGGTGAGGATTGATCTGATCAAGCTTACATTAAAAAGCTCTTTAAAACTTGACTGTTTTTTTCCTCCATTTTTGTGTATAATCACAATGCGTTTTATGTTGAAATCAATCTGTTTAAACAGCGTAATCAATAACTGACCAATTGCAGAGGAACATTTTTTTAGCTTGTTGATCTAGGTTACTCACGCCAGAAGTTCTACAAGAAGCACTAAATGCCAAAGTAAAAGCTTTCATGGACTATACAAGTGTAAAAAATGTTTTTCCAAGGCCACTAACTACTTTACCACTCGCAGCTATTAAAAATAAGGCTACTTATTGGTTCAAGTCTGGCTTTAAAAAGCTAAATCAGATACAGTTTCCAAAATTGAGCTTTAGAGAAGGGAATTTGATGATGTGACCAATCAAAACTTGGGTGTATTTGAGTGACAGCTACCTCCTGCATAGAGGTTCATTTTCTGCCTATTAAGGTCACATGGTTTATTTATAACAATGTGAAATGTCTGTTATTCCTCTCTTTTCCTATCTAACCTCCCATCCAGACGCTCCTGTCCTTTTTGCTGCCTGGCCACGGACGCTTGTACTCCTGTATCAAAGAGGTTCTGGATCTGCCTCTAATCCAGCAGCAGGCTGAAAACGGAGCTCTCGATATCGGCCAGCTGTCCCAGTTCATCGTTGAGATGATGGGTTCCATGTGCGCCCCCTGTAGAGATGACGACGTCAAGAAACTGAAGCATATCACTGAGCTTGTGCCTCTGCTGAAGTGAGCCATGCTATGAGAGACAGTATTATTGCCTCTGCATTGGTCAAGCTTCTGTTTTTTTTTTAGGCCCTGTAATTTCATCAGCGCACAAGTCTGCTTGTTGTGAAGGGCTGTTCCTTTGCCTAAGTGGCAACATCGTGAGGAACATAAATCACAGACATGGACATGCAGAGAGAGATTATTGACTGCCCGAATTCTAAGAAGTGACATCACAGTTACTTATTTGGTTTTTGCAATAGTGTTTATGTTCTGTCTCCACTCAGGGCTATTTTCTCTGTGCTGGACCTGATGAAGGTGGACATGGCTAACTTTGCAGTGAAGAGCATCAAGCCACATCTCATGCAGCTGTCGGTAGAGTATGAGAGGAACAAGTTTCAGGAGGTTCTGGACAAACAACCAAGTAAGGAATGGCACCTTTACAAAACTCCTTTATTTTATTCCGCATATATAGTTATGGTACCAAGTCTGTGGTAGTCATAAGTGTTTTATTGTGTGTTATTTGTCCCCATTTTAATATTAAATCAAAAATCTCTATTTCCCATTTGAAGTATAGCTATATGAAAGGAGAATTTGTCCTCCTTAAATTCAGCTACCCAGAATATTAAACCTAGATAGCAAGGATGTATTACTTGATTGGTGCAGCTGCAAACCTAAAACACAGGAAGGTAAGAGCCGACATTATTTGTCGTAGGAAGAATGTTTGAGATTGCTGAAATGTTGATTTTGGACAGAAGGATTGCCATTCTGGACATCTGAAATGTAATTTTTTTATTTGGAAGAATTGATTATTGGATATTTAATTTAAAGATCCCTCCAGGATATAACATTCTAAAATGACTTGCCATAAACGGGCCAGTGAGCTGACAAGGATGATGCAGCAACCAGAAAACAGACGGAGAGGGGGAGACTTTAGAGATATTGAGTAAGGATTCAAAAGTTCTCTAATTGCTTGTTTCCCTATAAATCATCACCTTCTTTCTTTGGTTCACTGGGTAGTCTGGTTTCTTTCCCGCTAGAACCGAACTGCACTAGAGCCCACTTCCAAGCAGTCTTAGACCCACGTTTTCAGACAGCCGAGAATTTGATTGTTTTGGCCGCACCACAGTTCAGATGAGTGGACTATCCAGGAAACGCCTTTTGTTCTATTTAGAGCAGATCATACAGCTTTGGTTTGAATGCCCATTTACCTCTCAACTAACCAATCACCAACCAGGGTCAGTTAAACATAAAATCAGCCAATTGTAACATCTGAAGTTGTTATTGACTCCTCTTGTGCTTGTGTCTTTCTTACATTAGTTATGTGAAGTATGCAAATTTATACCAAAATGGAAAATATAAATAAATATAAATCTATAAAGAATTTACTCCAATAAAATGTGTGCCTAATTGTGAATATTTTTCCCCTCTTCATGAGGCGCAGCGACTTCGTGCTGTGAAGAATAAAAGTGTCCTTTCCTGTTTAGATGCCTTGGACTACACAGAGAAGTGGCTTGAGGAAACAGTGAAGTCGCTGAGAGAAACAGACTGTTGTGCCACTGCCTCCAGTGACCCCCCACTCCACCCGCTAAATGTTCATAATCACGCATATCTTCGCCTGCTCAAGTGGGACCACGCTTCGGATCCATTCCCTGAGGTAAATGCACAATGTTTCCGGTCTTTTCGCAAAAGTTTTTTTTTTTTGCTCACCAAGTGAACCTTCTTTTCCCTCTCCAGACAGTGCTGATGGATCAAGTTCGGTTTTTAGAGATGCAGCAGGAGGCTGAGTGGTTAGTTCTGCTCTCCTCTGTGCTCCTTATTGTCTACACTACCGCAGGAGAAGCCATCTCTGGCCTGCCAGGACTGATGGAGACTCTTAAAAACACTGTCAGTGTCATGCTCACAGACCGGCTCACACCGTGAGTACAAATGTTTACTCTGGAGAGGCTCTAATGTTCAATTTAAAGAAAAGAAGTAAAAAATAGGTTTTAATGTCTCAGCAGCTATTAAGGCTTCATGTTGTAATAAGATCAACATTTTTTAAACTTAGCCAAACTATACCAGTTCCCAACTTTCTGTGGGATTCACTTGACCTTAGTCGGACTAGTTTGACTTCATCACTACTTATTCTGGAAAGTCCATATGCGTATACAGCTGCTTACAAAAGTTTTCGCAGACCTTATTTTTGTAATGCTACGACCACAAACTTCCATGTACTTTATTTATTTTACTTATTTTTAAACATATGGCAAGACTAACTGAAATAAAGTTGAAATCCTAAAAAATCTAATAAATATACATATATAGGAAGAGGAACACAAGAACAAACTATGAAACTAGACTACACAGAAATACTAAATTGGCAGTAGCTATAAAGCTTAAATGAACTCTATCCCAAAAAATCCAAACACCGCACAACCGTGACAGGTATATTTCATTAAAAGGTTAATTTATGTCCCTACTTCCATAGAAACTGTATTTTGCTTGCACAAATCCCACATTAAAGAAATAAAATCTCTATCTTTTTTTTTTTTTTGTGAAGTTATGCCAAACCTAATCCGGATAAACCTCTATGTTTTAACTTCTATAATTGTGTAATTTGGATTTACATACCCTCACTGTCTGTGTACTGAGCTTATAATTTAGAGAAAGTGTGTTTGGTTTGTCTTCTGTTTTATCAAGATGGATGCACCATTTCAATTACTCAGCGGATTTGCAGACTTTTCTTCCAGAAATTGACGCCAAGATGCCTCAGCTAGATTCTGTTTTATGGAGTTTTTGAATGTTAAATTCCTAAAACATTCCAAACTGGTCTTTTGGGTTTTTCATGTCTGAATAAGTTTGGAAAATTAAAAAGAGGGTGTGGAAAACATTTGTATTTTCAGACTTTATACCCTCCATCATATTTCATAATAGATCATTTTTGAAAAGCTCAAACACCAAAACTTATATTTCATACATATATTTGTTTTTCCACATTTGAAGCCAGTGCATGAGTTCTTCTTGCTTTGATCGCCAAAGCATGAGGTCTAGAACAGAAACACTGGTTTTCCCTTGCAGAAGCTTTATGCAGGGTCAACATGAAGAACCAAAAGGACACCATCCACCAACTAAAATGAAATATGACTTCTGATAAAATAAAAATATTTTTAATTGACCTCCTGCAAGTAGACAAGATTTAGTAGAGTCACAGAGCTGTACTGAGTGTTGTGAACCATTGGTTCATCTAAGTGTGCATTATTGGTACAAAACTCTCTGAGCTGGATACTAAATGGTCAAAATTAAAAAGGTGTGGAATGGTGATGCCGCCAAAAGAACAGCATCCATGAAAATGTTGTGATTACTATGTATCATTTATGAGTCACTTGATTTGATTGTCGTTTAATAAAGACAAAAACGCATAATCTTAAATAAAAAGATGAATTGATTGGTGTGTTTAATGCATACACATTTTCCACATGACCGAACTGCAAATAAAAAAGCTGAACTGTAGTGTTTAGATCATTGACTCTTTAGGAAAGGTGAAAGTGTTTTTTTTTAAATATTTATTGCTATGGTCTTTATTTTGGTGCTTTTAGGCGTTTGCACGCATTTTTTATATTTACACACGTTTGTGTGTAAATATAAAAAATGTTGACACTGCAAAGGTATTTGCTAAAAAATTCCTGTATGTGGAGATGACAAATTTTGTAGAGATTCAGATTGTGTTTCTTCTATACGTACAAAGAAAAGAAACAGATTATTAACGGCAGTAATAACCTTCTTACTGTTTTTCTGAGAAGCATATGATATTTTCCGATATGCTTGAAGGAGATTTTAAACTTTTTTTTTTTTTACTTCTTTTAATCCCAGGTCCTTTAATATGCAGGAGGCCCTAGCAACCATTGGGGAGAAACTGTGTGTTGAGCTTAGTCACTGTTTAAGCCAGCATGGCTTCTCTTCATTCTCAGCTGATAGTAAGAGCACCCTGAAGGGGCAGATCGCAGCAGTCATCCAGCCAGACAACACAGTCCGTAAACTGATGGGTAAGGAGGCTCTCTCGTTTTCTTTATAACACTCTGTTCACTCCTTTATGGTGCTTGTTTTGACCAGAAATCCTCCCCACCCAGACTCTCGGGTTCAGAGCTACCTCCTGGCTTCCCTAGAGTCCAGTCAACACAAGACACCTCCTCCTCTCCCTGGAGGCCTGGCTCCAGTCAGCAAGGAACTAAAAGAGCTCTCGATCCGCTTCAGTCGCCTGGTCAACTATAACAAGCTGGTCTTCTCTCCATTCTACCAGAAGATCCTGCAGAATACACTGACACCAGGGGAGAGCCCCAGCACAGAGACATAAACCCCACAAGATATGGAGGAATGTCAGAGTGAAGAGTGGCCTGTAATTCCTGTTTTCCCTCATTAGCAACAGTTTGGATGTAGAGAAAAGCATTTAGGAGGTTGATCTGTAATCTGAGATGAAAGCCTGCCTTGCTGAGCGAGCACCTTAAACTTACTTGATCCAAACACCTACCATTTCACTTCCATCTACTAACGCAGTGTTGTTTCTTCATTGAAATATCACACCATATAAGTGTCACATTTACAATACCAATGTTTGCATTATCTTACTGAGTACTGCTGCCAGGGATGGGTAACTAAACTGCAAGTATTGTATGTAGTTGCCATAATTCAGTGGGCACAGTATAAAATATACAGTCATGCAAAATATTCATATCCTGAATTTTTCCACATTTAGTCTAATTATAACCACAAGCTTTCATGCTGTTTATTGTGATTCCTTTCCTAGACAAACACAATTTGGTGCACATTTGAGAAGTGTTAGTTAACAGATACGCAGTTTTACCCTTTTAAGTAAATAAACATTTGAAAAGTGTGGTATGCATATATATTAAAAACATTTGTTTGAATGCTATCTAAATATGCCATCTATTGAGATATGTTTCTTAATACTAAAATGTCTAGAGGATGAAAGTTTACTGCAGAGGTTTTGCAAAATAGCTTAACACCAGTCAAATTGGATAGAGAATATCTATAATAATCACTTTTCAACGTTTGCCTTGGATTCTCCATTGGATGTCGGTCTGGTCTTTGAGTGGAACTTTATGTTTAAGTGTTATTGTCCTATTGACCAGTTGTCTTCAAATATTTCCCTGTATGTAGTTTCATCCATCAGCTTCCTTGAGTACACCCCCCCAGCATGATTATTCCACCACCATGTTTTACAGCATTTTGGATGTAGGGTAAAAAGTTAAATTCCAAATGTTGACTTTGTCCTAACATGACTTGTGGCAAATGTTATGTGGGACTTTTTATGGCTTTTTCAACTGTTGCTTTTTTTCTTTCCACACTTCTATAAAGGCCCGGTTTGTGGTTTGAGGATACTGTATATGTATTTAAATGATAGATGACCAATATCAGTTACTTGTGGGTACAATTTTGGATCTCTAACCAGGTTTTGTACTGCTCCATAACCCAAAACTGTTAGTTAGGCCTTACAAATAGATAATTATATCAGATGTCAGAGCCACAGTGATCTATTAAATTAACAATGAACCAGGAGACTTTTAAAAGTATATTTGAGAACATTCCTCCAGTTTTCTGTATCTTGAGGCTGAAAGGCTTGGATCAAGATCTCAAAGTGCAGAAACTATAATAATCTAAAAACATTAAGGGTGGGAGTAGGTCTTTTGTATCCTCAATTTGTTCAGAGAACACATTTTAATAGATAAAGGAAAGGATGGTTATAGACCCAAACCAATTTATTGAAGGGAACTATGGTGTTAAGGGCCAGTTGTTCTGTAGATGTTTTCAGTGTTGATCAGTTATTTAACCTTATTTACTCATTAACTTATTATTTTCAGATGTTCAGCAGCTTTATTCTGAACATTATGTTTATGCCTGAGTATAAAATGTATTCATCAGTTTACCACACTTTTTGCTAGTTCTGTTTGCTGCTATTCTAAAACATCACACACTGTCTGATTACACTAGCCTAACTGTTATGTGGTGGACATTAGACATGCCAATAAAGCATTGTTTGCCCCTACATGAACAGGTCTCTCTTTTTTTATGTTTTAAAATTCTTTACTTGTTTATATCAGTAAAATGAAAAGATGAAAATAAATTATATTAAGAGGTACATAAGTTGCTTGCGTGTAGCACACGTGCGACAGTAGATGGAGCTAGACTTCCTATTTGAAAGCTTTCAAAAAAGCCTCCAAAATGACCTGTCAAGTATCATGTCACATTTTATTGTTTGACCCTACATCAATTTGCACATGAGCAATGATATAAAATAGCCATATGATACAACAAAATCACAGTTAAAATGAGCCAACGTTTGGATTGTTTCATAATTCTGCATACTGCATTGTATATGATTAAGACAGTAATATGATTTGCAGTGCTAATGTGTGTTATAAATGGCCTCTTTGATTATCTTTTAAACAGCAATTTTGCCAATGACCATAGAAGTTTAACCTTTATTTTGTTATCGTTCCCCCCCATAAGGAAAGCAAATGCCACCCAACCCATTCATACTGTAGTTATTGTTTTTATGTTATGTTATGCCTCTGAAATAATCTGGATGACCGAAGGATTGCACTTTTATTTTGAAAAACTAAGGATGGACAAAATATTATTATTATATTCTCTGACATTCCTTTATATTATTGATGACCTCAGTAATTACATGCACTCTTTCATTTGATATATTTATCCAAACATATAATCTCTGTGTGCATGGTTGCTTGTCCTGTGTGTCTCTGTGTTGCAATGTGAGGGAATGGTGCCCTCTTCAGAGATGTGTGATGTATGGATGTGTATTTTAAATGTGTAATTTCAATATGTCTATATGTCATTACAACAAATTATTTGTGCACTAAAATGTTGTGGTCATTGTTTTACTACAACACCCTTATTGTATTCACCTGCCATTTATCCAGATATAATAGGAAAGTGTGTTAGAATCCGTTTTGTTTGAAATCAGAAGCCAGAGCGATCCAAGTTCTAAGTCACAAAAATGAAGGAATGAATCCTTGAAGTCAGAACCTATCTTGAAAAGTTGCTTTAGGTCAACCCAGCAACCACTGCCCACCATAAAGCCATGGACTGAGAAAGAACTCTCCCTGCACTCTGCAAGGATAAGCTTTAGTTTAGACAATGGAGATTACACAAATATTGGGCTATTTGGCCCACAGACAAGGATAAGCTTGAAGGAGTCTAGAAAATGCTTTCATAACTAGGAACACTGTAACACATATCAAGTATGATGTTTGTATCCTCATCTTGTGGTAGTGTTTGTCGCTGTTGGTGCGTTATTGGAAGTGACGAAAACAATAAATTAATCAGCTAGATGGTTAAAACTTGGACATCACTCTGTTTCAAAAGAACAATGAGCACATATGAGAACTGGTAGTCTGATGAATGTTCAAGATCAGAACATGTCAGACTTTTTAAATGATATGCCTATATATTTATATCACAACAAATCTGACATTATCATGTGAATGTTTGGGATTTTTCTCAGAAATGTCATCCTTTTATTTATTTTTCCTTAGTCTGAAATGGTCATATTACACTGTCGTACACGTGACTTTTCCAGCAGTAAAAATACAAATGCTGTAACAGAGAAACAAATATGAACTTTTTTTCTATGTATTTATTTCCAAAAGGCAAAATCATAAAGGACATAACTTATTTGTTCGATATGCTGCTTTAAATGCTGGGCATCGGCTAACTACTGATTAAAGAGGGCAAGAGTAATGAAGGGATTTTGGTGTATAGGCAAATATTAAAGGTGGTGTATAGGCTATATATATTTCAGTCTTCATTTATGACCCTATGTGAACTATAAAAAAAAATCGAAATTATATGCACTTAGTTTTTCTTTTAAAATGGTCATAAAAGTTATCAGTGTCATCATTTCACTCGAAGCAAGAAAGCCTCAAATATGATTAGGCGCCCACAATTACTATGACATTCACGGCCATGATGCGTGTAACGTATGCAAACTTATGACTGCAGCTACCTCATGGAAGTTTTGAATTGTTTTCACTCGCCGCCGTCAGTGTGACTCAGAGCACTTTTACTCCTCCCCTCCCCTACATTCCACACATGCGGAGAAGCAACAAGCTACCGAACCAGCAGCAACAAGCTAGCCGCCAGCAGCTAACTCGGACGGGGAGGAGACGAGGCGTGTTAACATGCAAAAGTTTAGAAACTCCGATCTTCGCCTCGACTAGACACACTATTGACATTTAGTGAGACCCAAGACGGCCCTCTAAAACATGGACCATAGTTCGTTTTTGTAAATGCTGTTGTTTTTGCGTCGTTAGGAGGTTCAAATGTGCGAAAAGTCGCTCGGCGTGTCCTCCTCGTCGTTGAACAAGATGGCAGCAGCAACAGCAGCACCGTTGCAGAGTTTGGCTGTGTTGCGGATGTTCGTTGCTAGCCTGCTCTTTGACACTTTGAATGACGCGATTTTCTGGTCTTACTGAAGGTATGTGATACAATATCTTTAAAACATACACCGAAATACACTTTCTTTGGTATATTTGTTTAAATGAATGTTGTTTTAAGGTCCGTAGGACTTCGCCCGCAGCTAGCTTGTTTGCTAACTTCAGTGTTATCTTTTTATAGACTGTTACCATCGAAGGCTAAGGAGTTTACTCAAAATTGCTTCTTTTAATTGGAAATAAGTGCCCATTTGCTTGGTGGTATATTTTATCCATTGTTTTAATATTTGTTGTGTATTTTTAAAACGTTTTAATAAAAACACATTAACAGTAATTGCTAAACGGAGCGCAAGGTTAGTTTGTTTATGGAAATGTGCTTGAAATAAGATCCCCCCTCACACACACCAGCAGACAGCTATTATTTATGGTTGTGTGACAAAAGCACTTTCAACAGGTGTCTTGGTGCGGGTTGCCCATCCCCCAAACTTGCACGTACTCACAGACGCACACAAACACACACACCTCCCTTCTCCACCCATATGTCAACTGTCACTTAGATCGATCTGTAGCTAACTACGTTGTACAGATCTACCAAAAAGCGTCAGCTGAACCCACAGACATGTATGCAGTTCTGTATTTGTGTTTGTTTGCCCTCTGTGAAGCTGGATCTCTATTTCAGGCCAGTCCCCTGGGATATCAGGCTACACAGTTTGGCAGGAGGTGGGACTGTCCCACAAAAGATTTCACGGAGGACATATTTACACCACATCAGCCCCATGATGGTGGCTCTTCTGCTGTGGTGGCCGAAATTCTTTGTCAATTGCATCATCAAGTTATTATCAGTGTTTGACTGACTTGTAGCTGTGGGTGGTGATTGGGTGTAGTAGTTACTAACAGTGCATGACTTGATCTTTGCTTACCCATGGAGAGGGGTAATTATATTTGCAGAAGATGCCGGCTGCTGGAATTGTAATTGGAACGTTCAGAGTGCTTATAGAGTTAGCGTTGGTTTCTTAATTAAGTTTATTTTTGCTTTTAGTTTTGTAAAAGCTCACTTGCTTTGCTTGTCACAAAAAATGAGGTGTGTAAAGCTGGCTAAGAGCCACATCCCACTGCCTGTCTGAGCCTGTGTGCACAAGCTTCCTAAGTTTGGGAGTTCATTTTTAAACTGATTTTTCTTTTCTTTTTTTTTAATTGACCAGCTTCAGGAATGCTCATGTGACATGTGATTGAGCCTGAAACCTGAAGTCTTCTCCTAAATCCAGGCAGGCACAATCTGTGTCTCTGTTTAGAAACCTTCAGGAAGTGTGACTGTTGTACTGTTTCTTTGCCAGTTTTCAGCTTGTTGACATGGTGTATCAACTTGCTGCAATGTGAGGAATGTCCCTACATATTTCAAAGGAATTTTCATGTTGTGTGTTTTTCATTTTTCTTTTAGAAGTGCTATGATTAGCAGGTCATGTGCTGAAAAATCTAATTTTCCTGTTCATTGAGGGAATCGAAACAGAAAACCCCTTCCCTTTCAGCCTGTAAATGCAAAAAAAAAATCAATCATGATTAATTTGAACAATAGTTGCTGTTTTTGTACAACCACGACAAAGCTACTACTTGTACAAAAGACAACACACCATTATTAGACATTACTTTGGGTTTTTGGTTAGGGATATTTTTCACACAAAAAATGCAATCCTATTTTCAAAGTTCTCATTGCGAGTTGACTAACCCTAACAGCCCCCAGGCATTTCTTAATCAGCAGTTTCTATGTTTTCCCTAGAGATTGTTGAGCGTTTCCTAACTCCGAGGCTTCCAAACGGCTGCCATAGTTTCCAGATACAGTATTCTCCATGACAGAGGTTAGAAGCTACAAAATGATAAAACAGGTCAACTTTGCCTTACTCTATTCAGCCATCCTTTTATTTGCTTATCTGCCTTGCTGTCTCATAGCCTGAATGAGCCAAAGACTTGTCTTCACAAGTCATTGAAGTCCTCATTATTAGCTTCCTGCTTTCTCTGTCTTAAATTTTAAAAGTGTACGGAGGTTGAGAAGCTCTAAAATAGAGGTTGTTTTTTTTCACTCAGTAAGAGCATCTGCACTGAAAGGCATTATCGTTGTGTAGTGCATTCACCGACTGTGTAAAAGTTAGTGGTGTTTTCTTTTTTGTGCATACCAGGCTAAAAATCAAATTCCAACATCCAGCCAATTTCTCAGTGCATAGTTGTGGCCGTGATGCTGTTTCCATTGTTTTCTTTTGTGTTTAAAATTGACATTGTCTATACATTAGTTTTTTTCTTTCTCTAATAGGTTTTGTTTTTCATCTGTAGACATTATACACATTAACATTAGGAGCTCAAACCTACCTTGGTCCATGAATGCATCATCCAACAGAATTTGCTTTTAACTTTTTTGGGTTTCATAAAAATCATTTAAAGGGAAAGTACACTAAACTAAATGGGGATAATATGGTTGTAATATGGAACACTAGATTCTCTATCCAATAACCCACAGAACATTTTTTCTTTAATTCCCTAGATTCAGCAGGTCAGTCAATGAAGGCAACTGGAAATCTGTATCTTAGCCAGGTAACTTTTGATTGGTACATCTTTACTCATTAGGATTCTTGGCTCTAAAATGTCACTTTGAAGGACCATGTGGGGCTATTTTCTTTGCCTTCCTCTTACAAAAAGATTCAGGAAGTCCCAGCTCCTTGGCATGAACACACCAAAAGCAGGAGTTGGAGATGGGTAGGGAGAATGGGATTCACACGTCTCTGCACATTCACTCAAGATTTAGAAATGCAGAGAAATTTGCCTTTCTGTCGTAACAGTGGAAAGTCACCAGGTTGCATCATTTTAGCTGTTGCATTGTTCAGATGTGACTTTTTTAGTTCTGCATTTGACAAACTCTTTGGTTTTTAACACATTAAGTTAATGTTGCTGTCTTGAAAGGGTCATAGCATGACTCGTTGTTTGAGTCTCACCTACATTCTGAAGAGGGAGACAAAGAGTCTTTTCATATCAGTACATTTGAAAAGATGCCGCTGAGGTGGAGAACACTCATCCCACTTCATATGTATCATTTTCCCCTCTGGGGTGCTGTTTGTTATGTGCCATTGGTTTGTGTGAAACTGACCCTGCAGTGTACCGTGCAGGGACTAGCCATAGATGCACTGGGCTTCCCCCATCTCCCATTACAGAAGACATGTTCCCTTTTCCAGTAAGACTGACACGAAGGCCTTTATTTATATTGGCTTCGGTGGCTTTTATGATGGCTTTTTTTTTTACCCACCATGTTTATCTGGGGATAGTGGGAGGAAGGTGATGTTTCGTGTTTCACCACTTCCTTCTCTGAACACTATCCTCAGGCAAATCGAGTTTTTGCATTGCAAAGATTTTTAAAATGTGCATTAAAGTTAATGTATACTTTTTTTCTTTTAAGGTATGGCCTCACAAGCCTTGGTCTACCCATCACACCTGCACTCAGCTCAAACAAGTGCCTTAGGAAAGAGCAGCGGTGGTACCAGCAGACACACAAGGGAAGCCCACCGCAGTAGTAACACCAGCAAAGCCTTTGAGCATCGACCCCCACCCAAAACATATGTGATTGGAATCAACTACGGCATTGCATTTCCCAACAACGTTATCCCATCCTCGACTGTTGCTGAGTTGGGAAGGCCAAACAGGGGACGCCTGGTCGGGGAAACGGAGCAGTGGACTTTGCAGACTACAGGGATACAGCAAGCAGGCAGCTGGGAGAGAGCAGGAGCAGGGCCGATTGAGTCCCAGGATCAGCAGTCTGTTGACCAAAGCTTTGAGAGAGAAGGTGGAGGTTTGGACTGTGGGCTACTGGCTACAGCCTGTTTAGGAGCAGAGAGGGAGGAGGCCAAAGACAAAAGAGCACAAGTAAAAGGAGGTCTCATCAGCCTTCTTGACTCGGGTGCCTCCCAGGGATGTGAGGAGAAGACGGGTGAAGGTGAGGAACAGCAGCAGGAAAGCAACCGCATCAGAACCATGCAGATACTGGAGGACATTCCTGCTCTGCCATCGCTTCCTCTACCTGTGGCCATGTTGCAGACCAGCACTGGGAACAATGCAGACGCTGTCCGAGTCGGGGCTGGAGAGACCCTCCCCACGCAACACAGCAGGGTTGATGAGGTGAATGGCCCTGGTGTTGGGGTCAATGGCACTGAAACCAGCACCAATGGCAGTAATGACGTTGTGGCAGGTGCCACTATGAACAGAAATGGATCAGGAGATGGTGACTATCAGTTGGTTCAGCATGAAGTCCTTTACTCTCTGAAAAACAGCTATGAGGTTTTAGAGTTTCTGGGTCGGGGAACTTTTGGTCAGGTGGTGAAGGGCTGGAAGAGGGGGACAAACGAAGTGGTGGCCATCAAAATACTGAAGAACCACCCATCCTATGCACGTCAAGGACAGATTGAGGTGAGAATGTTAAACATTGTCTTTAGTTTAATTTGTGGATTAACTATAAAAAATGGCTGGTAGACTGCCTCAATGCTTGCTCTCACTGCATTGAACTACTTAAACAAACAGTATGTGGTATTTTTTTTACCATAAAATGCAGTGTTTGATATATATACTTTCTGAATGTTAGGATTTTCATCAAATTTGGTTTTGTAATTGTCAGGTGGAGATCTTGGCACGGTTGAGCAGTGAAAATGCAGAGGAGCACAATGTGGTGCGTGCTCTGGAGTGTTTCCAGCACCGCAGCCACACCTGCTTGGTGTTTGAAATGTTGGAACAAAATCTCTACGACTTCCTGAAACAGAACAAGTTCAGCCCACTGCCACTTAAAATCATTAGGCCCATTCTACAGCAGGTAAAAATGACTTCTGTTGCAGAATAATTAACAAAGCAACCAAAGACGCACCAGTTAGGCTTCAGATACAGATTCATGTTTTTGTTGGGAGTCTCTCCTGCAGAGGCAGGTTTTGGCATATTCTAAAAAACACATTCAAACTACTTTAGGTAAGCATGTGTGTTGTTTCCAGACCAAAATGCACAAGCTTTCAGATATGTAGTTTAATGAATTAAAGGGAAGATAACTTTTCTTTTTAGGTGTATTTTAGCAGCAATTCAAGTATCAAAGCTTATCAAGAAAATATTGGCAGATTTTGATCCTCAGTAGATTATTTGGTGCATCACTTAAAAAAATTTGTGATGCATCAACCGGAGGCCTCTGATCTGTGCTTGGCGGATCAAACACTGAAAAATGCATCAATTCTTTAAAACGAATAACGAGGGCTATATGTTTATAAAAGCATTAATTAACAGCATATATCTTGTCATGAGTTTAGTAGAAATCAAAGGCTAAAAGCATATGCTTTGATACATAAATGGGGTTGATCTAGTAATTTTCTGAATTCAGAAATACATCCATTCTCTTAGCCTTGAAAGAAAAGAAAAAATATTAGGACAGCCTTCGAAGAAAACCGTAAATCTGTATCAGCCACAAAATGTTTGATTGGTGCATCATTAATTGTAAGCTGATACCTACAATGATTTATCAAGATGGAAAAAAACAAAATTTAACTGATAATTGTTGTTTATGTCTCGGCCTGTCTTTCCAGGTGGCAACAGCCTTAAAGAAGTTAAAGGATCTGGGTTTAATCCATGCTGACTTGAAACCAGAAAACATCATGCTGGTGGATCCATCTAGGCAGCCGTACAGAGTCAAAGTCATTGATTTTGGATCAGCCAGCCACGTCTCCAAGGCTGTGTGCTCCACTTATCTTCAGTCCAGATACTACAGGTAAGGACAGTTGACTCTGTTAGTGCACTGAAATGCATGGGATACACCGAGCAAAGGGTGAAGGACTGTGCTGATTATTACGATATGTTGCACTGGTCTCTGTTCATCCAAATGGCAGTTATCCCAAGGCCACTCAGTCAAGTGTCGACTTCTTCTGAAATACCTGATATCAGACATTTTGAATTTGTGTCACATTTAGTCATGTAAAAAGAGCAAGATGGCTTCTGGAAAAAAATTGAAGTGATCACATTAGGGATGGGCATTCGATTAAACTGTCTTCATCGATCATCGGGAGAGTTAACGATCGATTTTCGATTAATCATTGATATTTTCATATTAAAATTCAGTGTTCATGGGCTATATTAAAATGCAATGAGAATAGAAAAATAGCGTGTTTCCTCATTGAGATCTTCATTACGAGTGGGACACCTCTTGTGGCAGTTAAACGGAGTTAATTCACTGTAGTTGCACTAAGAAAATATGCGCTATAAGCAGCAGAGCAGATGGCTAAAAGACGGTACTCATTAACACAACTGACGCTCATATTTTTCTTCTTCTTCTTCAAAAAAAGTAATGTTAAACAACAACTTAATAAAAAAATATATTTATAGGTCTGATAGTTTTGTTTTACATTTGGCAAAAAGAGTCGAGAAAGAGGATGAGAGAGATCAGCGTACCTAACAATAAATTAGGCTCATTAACAGAGTAAAAAAGACAAAAACAAAAGAAACCGTAACTTATATACAGCTTTGGCACCAGTCTACTGATTTTTGTTGAGAAAGATGAGCATGTTAACATGCGCTGGGGTCAGACGCGACAGCAGCCTGGTGATCAGACTGATGGTCATCAGGCTGCTGTCGCGTCTGACCTGCAGCGCCGAGATCACCTGCTGTGAGGGACAGACGTCGCTGTGATACACATACCTCCGTGCTAACTTGGCAAGCCTCTGGAATCCTGTTTAATTCAATTTCCACCAGTCTGTAGGGGTGCAATCCAGGGGTGGCGGAGCCTCCCTCAGAAAGTAATCGGTGAGTAAGTTTCTCTGCTCGTTGTGCATCTCGGCTCCTCCGTGCTAACACCGACTTGATGCTAGGTTGAGACCAAGAGCAGGATGCTCCGCTTCTAACCAGGGTTGGAAGTGCATTTAAGTACTTGTACACAGTTTCGCAGTGTTGGCAGTGAACCAAGACTTTTTTTGTTTGTTTTTTTTAGTCAAAGTGGTCCCACGCCACACTTTGCTGCGACCTCTTCATGACAATGCTACTTTTGAAATACACAGAAATTCGCAAGAAACTGAGTCGGCCTGTGGGTTTTATTCATCGCCCTCATCGCCCTCGTGTGGTAAAGTGTTTAATTACTGCCACATAGCAAAATTAATTGCATTCCTTCAAAACTCACACTACGCAACAGAACATGCGTTAATTGATCGGTAAAAAAAAATGTCATCGATGAAATTCTTAATGATCAATTAATTGATCTTCGATTAATTATGCCCATCCCTAGACCACATACAATATGCCAAGAAAGGAGATTTACGGAGTAGAACCATTCTAGACGGATCAGATATACCGTAATGTGAAATGTCCTAAAATTTGTCTTGATAACTTGCCAGCGTACCAATCTGACTCTTTCCCACGGGTTATACTTGTTTATGTGCGTGTTTCCCAGAGAGCTTTGCAAAGTCTTTCCTAAACTGCAGTGTGTTCAGACCTCTTCTGTTCTTATATAATGTAAACTGTACTGTATTAACCTGCATGCTCTCACTGGGAGTTTCCCGACATGTCTCTTTCACTTTTCATTCGTTGTCTGCCATTTCTCTGCATTCATTTCTGCAAGCATGTTTGCTTTTTATGCATGTATCTTATCAGTGCATTCTTCCAGTTCATCACACCCTAATTTCTGCTGCTTGTCTTTATAGTTAAGGGGATCCAAAGTGTCTATAGGGAGGATAGTCATAACAGGCTTGAATAATAAGGAGATCCTGCTTGTGGGTAGGGTTTTTAAACTTTACGAAACATTGTTTGGCAGAATACATTACATTTTAAGCCTTAAGCTTATAAGCTCATATTTTGACAGACATTAAATCAAGCCTCTGGTTTAATTAAACATAAATTTCACTCATAAAATGCTAAAAAAGAAACATAGTTTTGGCATTAGATTCTTTCCATTTTGAAATGCATTGTAAAATTTTGATCCACTGTGGTGGTGTTGGCGTTGCATGTTTATTGAGTCTAAAAATATTTGAAAGTCAAGAGTATTTTCCTTTTAATTAACCACACAGCGGGATGCTGGAAATGTAATTTATCATTATTCCTACTTGGACATTTTACCAACCGTTTCGGTGAGGCCTTGCTAAGTTGCGAATGTTGCACAATCTATTACACACACAGAGAATGTCTACAGCAAATGCACACACCCTCTGCTCCACTTTTTACGGCGCTGGCTTTATTGCTCTGTAAGGAACAAAGCAGTTCCTCTGTTATTCTAACTTTTATTTCTGCTAGTTCTGTTCCGATAAGGACGTGAAATTAAGACCATCGTGCTCTGATGCAACTTCTGTTGAGCTAAAATATAAAATAACATCTACAGCACTGAAATACCAGCAGTAATCATGTGTGGAAGCTTCATTGTTTTTTCCTGACCTTCCTCTTTTTGAGTGCTGGGGCTTAGTGTAGCGGATAGTTCTTATGTAACATGTAGGATTTGCTCCGCATTTGACCCGGTTAAGTGCGTATGAGTGTGCGGTCATACGTGGTGCCTGTGTGTTTTTTTGTCTTTAAGCTGTGTTGGCAACACCGAGATCATAGTTCAGTTTTAAACAGGCTGGCACTGAATCTTGGGGAGGTCACCGGGGACACAAGAGGCCAGGGAAGAATGTGGTTTATGAAAACCCCATATTTAGTTCCAGGAAAAAAAACATTCTGGCATTCCTGCCTGTGTGTTTGCGTTTTTGGGTGTGTTCATATGTCTGATGCCTTGTCCACACGTAGCTTGAAAACAAAGAAATTTTTCTACAATTTGGCCCGTCATCCACACAAAAAGGCAGATTTACGTCAACAAAATCGATTCTTTCTAAATACCCCGACCAAAGTGAAGAGATGCCTTTTCTCAGTTTGGTTATTTCTGTCCACAAGCAAATGCTCAAGAGTTTTTGGTGTGGCAATGTCACTGTCCGCGACAAAAAGGCTCCATCACCTGTGCGACTCGTTTTTATACTCAGAAACATAATTTATACCTTAAGAGCTGTGTTGGCATTATCGATTGTCCCGAGCGTTTTTTGTTTGCTTGATTTGGGTTGGCATGTCCATAAATGTGCTTAACAATGCACTTATGCTGTTAGGTGTGGACAGAGGTTTTTTTTAAATGAGCTGATGAGAATATTCTTAAAAAAAAAAGCTCCGGCTACATGTGTACATGGCCTGAGTTGATGCAGAGAATGCAATGGATGGGCTCTCCATGCCTGTGAATATTGCACCTTAATATTTTCCCATTAAATAATATTAGATGTGATGAACATGTCTAATTTAAGAAAATCTTGACTTATACTATCAAAACTATTTTGGCGTGAGTATGCTTACAATAACCTGCTATGGTTCACAAACCAATCATTTTCATAATAAATTGCAAAGCTACTAATGCTAATATATTTACAGCTGCTACTAAAAGTTTTAAGAACAGTAATTTGAACTTTCTGAATTCAAATTAAACTGATTAAAGTCTAAAATGTATCAAGTGTATCCGTTTCTTAGAACCCTGAAGAAATTGGTTTTCCAACCTAACTTTGACTTGTTTCTAATTTGAAAGGATAAAATGAAAAGGATGATTATCTTTGGATGCTTTCACAGCCCTGTTTAGTCAGCTTTTATTCCCAAAGGTTTTTTGTGTTTTTATTGACAGTGCATAGTCTTACAGAAAGGGGAGAGCAGCGGGGGGAGAGACATTCGGCAAATGTCCCTGGGCTGGGGTCGAACCCGGGACAACCGCATCGAGGACTAAGGCCCCTAAACATGAGGCGCCCGTCTTAAACCACTGCGCCACGCGACGCCCTGATTAATCAGCTTAAGTCAAACTCTTAATTCATTATCTGGAAAGTCTGGTTTACATGGGGAACTGTGAATCCTCAGTTAAACTCTGGGTAGGAAGTGGACAATAGCGCAGGGTGTTTCAGGTAAAGGCCACCAAAAGAACAGCGCAACAACAATTCTGCTTCGTTCTCTGCTACTGCTGAGCCCATTGCTGCAGTTATCTGGCACATTTTCCAAAGACAACAGAGCAATCCTAGAACTGCTCAAATCTGATGCCACTCCATGTTGGGTTACAATTCTCGGAACAGGAAGTGTTCCTGCGTTGAGTGCCTCCTGGTGCAGCGGCACCACAGGCGAGGAGGGAAATATGTTTCTCAAAAAGTTTTTCATTTGACAAAGTGCAGTGGGAAAGCAAACCGCACCAGCTAAAAAATAAAGAGGCAACAGTGTTGCAATTTTGGTCCCCAATCAAACCGAGTTTATCGGACTACCAGGTGGAAAACAGCCATACAAATGTTGGAACCATCTTGACCCATAAGTCTTTCAGACATGAATCTCCAATAAAGAATAAAATTAGCTTGTTAATTGTTCCAAAATTGGGTTGTTTTAGTCACTAGGCCACTTGGATTCTGCTGTTGGTCTTGTTCCTACACTCCCGTTTCTTGGTCAATGTGACAGCGAGCTCTTGGCACAAAGCACTATTGTTTTAGACCAGAAGACAATCGTTTATCTTTTTGCTTCCCCACCTAACCAGATTCTTAACCAGGTGATGAAGTGCCTAATAAAGTGAACTCATGTTCACATCTAATAATTAAGGGGGGGGGGGATCTTGCAGGTACAAAATTGGATGAAGCTAAAGTGTATGATGCCGACAGAAATATGTATTGCATAGCTGTCATGGTCTTAACGCATTAATGGTTTTGAGATTCTAGCTGGTTATTTTGGCTAGACCTAAGAGATCTAGCAAAGATATTTTAAAGCGACCTGGTGAAAAGTCATTATTGCAAGTGAAAGGTTAATTTGAGGTGTTTGTGTATACTAAAATACAGCCTCTTCATCTGCTGCACTTTGTGCTCGTCTGTTTTTGTGAAAGGGTGACTTTATGTAGAAAGCAGAAGCTGATAGTGCTTGCTTTGCTGTTTAGCATTGATAGGTGTATTTTCAACTGCAAGGCAAACTGTTTTAGTACTGTTTATTTTGTCTTGTTTAAGCGTCAGGTAAATAGGAAAATGGTTTTCATGATATCTCTCTTCATTTCAAACGAGCATCTGAACTGTATTGTTGTCATTTTGAAGGTTCACATAATGCAGATCTCATTGATCACTTCTTCCTTTCTTTTTTCCACTTATTTAATTTTTTCAGCAATCTGGGGTTTTCCCTGGTTTTTCCAGAACTATTTATTCAGGCAAAGCTTTTGAACACCCTCATTAAAGTTCAAATGTGAGTTCAAAATGTAAACTCAAAATCTAAGTGGGGGTTTGCAACCTTCACTAGTTTTTTAAAAAAGTTTTTACTTTTGGTTCTTTTGAAGTATGATGCACATATATTTATGGTTAGACAAGAAATGTTTTAAATGAACAATACATGCTTCTTCTCTTATGGTGTCCAACAAACAGGGTATATCTGTCATCAGCACGAACGTTGTGCTTTCTAATTATGGATCTGTTTTCACTAGTTGATGAGCACAGCTCTTCAATGCTCACCACAATTGTTAACCATACTGTGGTTCTCTTCCATCTTAAACTAGAGTAACAGTGAATTTGCCCTTTTGCTTTATTATAGGGGTGGGGAATAAGTTAATGTTAGATTGTGAAGGATTACAGGCAACCTACAAAGTTTGCAAAGTGTGGAATTTGAGTATTTTTCAGGCTGGGATCAGTGTGACTATTGAACATAGTGGAGAAAACATCCAGACTATATGATCAGTACCATTGTTTAATTGTTGTCCTTTCATCTGTTTATCCATCCATCATTGATCTATTAGCCCACCGATCCCTTCATCCACGTTCTCTCCTTCCTGCTTTTGCAGATTCTTTATTTTAGGGATGTAAGAAAATATCGATACGCTGATATCGCAATATTTTATGTCACGATATTGTATCAATATTCAAAAGCAATGTATAAATTTTTATTTTAGTTTATAGAAATTGAATTAAACCATCAATGATAGATTTTTTTGTGTGAAAAATTAAAAGTATGACTGCTAGTTGGTGGCTGTTTTCACCTTCGTCATTCCAGTGGATCAACTAGATCTAGTAATAAAACTGGAAGTGTTAAAGTATGAAACAGGTTGGTGTGTTTAGAATGCTGTGACAGTTTTTCTACAATTAAATTAAGTTTTAAACATCACAATATATTGTCTTACTCATAGTATTGCAATATATCTAATCATCCCTCCTGTATTGTGATGCATATCGTATCGCCAGATTCTTGCCAATACACATCCCTACTTTTTTGTAGCCTAACCACTCTAGAAATATTTCCAAAAAATTCATGGTACGGTTTTATATTATTATATCATACATAAAAAGGACTGAGAACATTTTTGAGTTTGAAACAGTTTGGAATTTACACATTAGAAATATGCCAGAACCCTTACAATAAAATGTGTGGAGAATCTGCTAAACCAGAAAGGTTTTGGTTAGGACTGAGTCTAATTGTCTGTTGATTAGGGCTGAACAATATATGGCGCATTTAATCTCATCGCATTATTAGTCTACACAGTATTTATAACGCAAAGGACTGTGTGGTGTGTGATAATTGTTGCTTAATATATTTCCAGTATTATGATCTTACATATTTCATGCTAATGTATTATTTAGTCAGTTGGACTGAGTCTCATAGCAACAGATGCTCACATCGCACACGAATGAAATTGCCCAAACTGCTAAAGGTCACAGAGTGATGGAACCACAGATTACAAAGAGAGAAAAGAAGAAAATGGGCAGACATCGCAACTGATATGGTTGCTGCAATATTTACCAGCATTATTGCTATTTCAAGATTTTCTAAAATCGTTCAGCCCTACTGTTGTGCTGAGTTTTTTTGTTTTATTTACTGGCTGTTTAGGTTTGTTTATGTCCTTTTTCATGGGTACATAAACACTTTTTTTTTCTTTTTTTACAAGGACATTTTAACCAAGCAGTGTTTTGAATTGCAATACTGTTTTTGAGTTTGGTAAAACAGCCTGAGACAGTTTACTTTAACTTGTGTGTAATAAATGTCTGTTGTATTTGACATAAGTTGTCAAAACTATGCACATTAAATCAAATCCGTTAGAAATGCTTCATGGCCTAAATACTTTTTTTAATAGTGAAATTGAGATAAAACTTCATCCGTAAGAGATTTTTTTTAACAGGTGCTATTTACTAGAAGAAAAAGACAGCATCTTCTACTTCGATGTATTTATTTGTGAGGATAAGAGTTTATAAAGAGCATTACCACAACTGCCTCCCCGGAGGCTACTGCCAGTAATTTATGTATCTTGCCGCTGATTCTGTCTTCTGTTAATATTATATTATATTTTACATATACAGTAAAATTATATTTAAGTAACAAAATTAACCCGCGTTTTCTCATTTGCCTGTTACTGACTATTAAAAAAAAAGTCACATTTTCCATATTTTCTCCTGATCATTTTTTACCTCCACCAAGGAGGTAATGTTTTTGCCAGGGTTTGTTTGTTTAACTGTCTGTCAGCAACATAACTCAAAAAGTTGTAGGTGAATTTAGATTAAAAAAAATTGGGAAATGTCTGCAATTGGACCAGGAACCAGTGATTAGAATTTGGGGGTGATCAGAAATGCCGCCACTACCAAAGAAGGGATTTTTGTGAATAACCACACAACTAATGATGTCAGTGTGAATCCAGCTGCTAAAGGTATGCTTTCACGCTCAAGGAATCTAAAAAAAAAAAACGTTACGATTAGATCACAACATTGGGGCGGGGACCAAGCTGCCTTTGCGGAGGTCAGCACTCTGAGTGCTTCTCTAGTTTAAGAAGCATTCTATGGGAGGGGGTTAAACAACCTTTAGTTTGTCTTACTCTGCTGGACTCGTCTGTCCTACGGGAGTCCGTGACGTAAAACTACCCACAATGAAAACAGAGCAGAGGCTTTCATTAATAATTAATGTTCAGAGATCAGGTGGAGGAGATGACGGCTATCGTCTTCTGCAAGCTGACAGCTTTGGACAGGTTGCGCTTAAGCTATTCACATTGTGATTTCTTTGTACCACAGGTGTTGTTTTACTTTTTGTACCTTGTGTCCTCACATCAACATGCCAACATTTCTTCAGCTGTGTTGTGTAGGCATCCGTTTGTGTGCCAGTGTACGTGTTGATGTGCCAAGTATCCTCTGGCAGATTTTTTTCTTATTAAAAATTACTTGTTGAATATTGGAATAAACACTGGAGCTTTATTCAGCTTCAGGTTGAAACTTGGAAAAATAGTGTTAAAGAGTTAGTTGATTTATGTTGTGGGATGCTGTTTTGTTGTGATTAAGTGGAGAAACATAATGTGACTCTGGAGCCCTAACTGGCTGCATTTAGTGTGTTTATAGTACTCGATAACGGAACCATAAGCACTCCGTGGAAGAGGCCTGTTTACGTAACATGTTGGCTGACTCTGCTTTTTACTTGGTTTGTTTTTTCCCCCCTTAGCCTAAAAATTACATTTTTCTTTATAGTTTTGTCCTTGAGTAACCTCATCTTTGTAGCTTTTTGTGCTTTTTTATGCGTGAATTCAAATCCAGTTTATTTCTTGTGAAGCATTTAGATAAAAGATATTCAAACTACTGAGCCTGAAGCTTTGACATGTGCGTTTTCCCTGGTCTCAAAGTTTTGACTGTCAAACTTTATTGCACATTTCTGTGTCGGCCTCTTTAAATTACTATATAAATGCACATGGCCAAGTTTCAGTTTGTAAAAGCTGTCAGATGAGTTTGATCTCTGCTTTTAGTGTTTTCAGAAATCACAAATGGAAAAAAACTGCCTCTTTTTTACAATAACGGAGTAACCCTCCGCTGTCATCCGTCTCAAAAGTTCAGAAGTGGTAAATAAGGGCTGGCTGATTAGCTTCTCTTTCTGGCCTCTTTCAGTGTTTTTTCATTTTACCTATTAAGCACAGCTTTAGCAGTTTCTGAAAAGAGGAAGCTTTTTGGTGATACAACAAGCAGGGTTTTTTAGGCCTATACTAGGGTTGTCAAAGTAATCAATAGTTACAATCAATACTGGAAAAATTTATTACTGTAATATACTCATTTGTGTTCAAATTGATATAAACATACCCATGTTTATCTCCCCAAGGTATCGCCCTTCTTTAGACAGCAGTGCTGCAATAACATAGGCTCTCAGCCTCTCCTATCCCTATTGCAGCTTACCTGAACAGTCATGCCTGAGAAAAAGATGTTTATCCACTGCTGGAAGTTTAAAACTGCTCTAATATGAAAGGCATGCCTGGAGGAAAGCCTTTGTGACCCACCTTTAGCCAACAAGGGAAAGGTATTTTGCCCATGAGCCAGATGTACAGAGGCAAAGCTGAAGGATGCCGGAATATACGTTAATGGTACAAATAAGACTGAGAGCAACTTGAAAAGGTCAGTCAAGCATCCAGATCTGCAAAAGAGAAGTACTAAACCTCCTGGATGGCATAAGCTAATAACCTTAATGGATTAAATCTAAGCAAGTTATGACAACCCCATGACTGTGTTAAGTCGATCTGTGCTCCCCTGTTGTTTGTATTATATCGGGGTGACTGCGGTTCACTAGGGTAGAGTAGTTGGCTTGTAATCAGAGGATTGTCAGTTCAATTCCAGCTTCCGCCTGTCACATGTCTATTTACCCATAGGCAAGGCATTTAACCCCAAGTTGCCTACCGATCTGTGTATCTGTGTACGAATGTGTGTGTTTGTAAGTGTGAATGGAGCTCCAGTGTAAAGTGCTTTGAGTGGTCAGCATGACTAGAAAAGCACTATACAAGTCCACTCATTTACCATTTGTTTTTGAGTTTAGCATATAATCAGACATTATACAACTGTTTTGGACAAATGAAAGGTTAGGGAACAGCAAAATGGATGAAAAATTAAATCTTCGATTAATGTGTATATATATTTTTTTTCATGCCAAATTCAATTTTGACATCTATTTATTTATTTCTCCCTTTCTATTCTTAAAAAGAAATAACAAATGACAAGAAATATTTTTTCAAACTTGCTTTTATTTCAATCATCCCTTCTCAGAGTTGACCTGAATTCAAAGTCCAAATCAATATGTTCTGGTAAAACAAGATGATAGGCCTTGGGCAGGCTGACATCACTTTCAACTTTGGAAACCCAAGAGGTGCATTGGTGAAAATTTCCTCAAAATCCGATCTGCATTAACAGAAGATGTTATATATTTTGATATAGTCAATATATTGCCCAGCCCTAGCTGGCAGCGGATCATTATACATGAAAACAGACAGAATCTTTAAAAGTTGTATTAATTGCAGCTGAACTGCGCTTTCACTTTGTACTTAATTTTGTCATGCGTGATGTTACAAGCACCAGTGAAGTTCCCTGAAATATTCTTTATTTGTCCCTCAGTGGAAAGAAATCGGTGCATCAGCATTACAAGGATAGGGAAATGAAAGCGCATGGATACAAACAGAAATAAAACAAAAATAATAAAAATATTGCCTAGTAGAATCAAAGGTACGTACTTTACAGATATCGTAAAGCATATAAACAGTATTATCTTGTCGACTGATTTGAAGTAAATAATAGTAACACTCTTTAAGTATTGATTTTTTTTTGCTACATTCGGGTTCATTTTAATTAGAAAGAAACCTGTGACTTTAAAAATTGTTGCCATGGTATCAAGTCATATTGAGTGTTCTTGATCTGTTTTGAGTCTGAAAATGTAGTTTTGTGACTACCCTGGCCAAGCCTGTAGACTTTGTAGGTTATAATTTCTATTCATTTGGGAAACTTCTAACTAGGATCTACATATTATTTGTTCCAAACCTTTAGTCGTGTAATTCTTTAACAAAAATGCTGCTCCCCCAACATGCTTCTACTACGTATTAAAAACATTTATTACGTCAGAGGAGATGTTTGTAACAACCGGTTTTGGGTGTGTCCTAAAATAATCTGTTGAGAACTCGCTGGCACGTGCGTTTAACTTAAACCTTTTTTTTTAAAGCTTAGATGCAGTTAAAGTCTACAGTATATAAGAAATTAATGTCTAAATAGAGCTGAGTGGTAGGGACCCATGCTTTACATGCCAACAATGCAGCTGCATCTCATTAAATTAGAATGTCCTCAAAAGCTCATTTCTGCAAGCTCGGTCTTGTGCAACTTGAGATTCGCTCTCACAAACACAGCATCAGTAATGTTGTTGGACTCGTTTGATATGTGATAATCATGGATCAGCTTTGTCTGCAGGTGTTAAAGTATAGAGGCTCAGATGTCCTTGACTAAGGTTTCTTATGTTTTACATCAGTAATACTAAAGGATGTGTTGTGTACTATGTTCTGTTTGCAGCTCACAGCACCAGGGTGTTACCATATTGTATGCACTGTTTGTTCTTGTTATAGCTCTGTAGTGTGACTCGTTGGTTCTGGAACCTGGCCTGTCAGCCAAACACTTGTGTGCGAGTGTGAGTATTTAGTGTGTTATGGCGCAAGCTGTTCTAGCTCTGGAAAGTTGGGCCCATTGTAGTGGCTGGTATGAATGTGTTACAGTGGCAGTAGTAGGTCTTTCAAGAATAGTTTGATATTATCTCCTTCTAAAACTTGTTTAACTACATAAGTTTGCTTGCTGCTCTGTTTTTGCAGTCTACATTTTTGTAAACACCACTTCCCCCTCTTCAATCAGAATAGTATATTAGTTTATTTTTTATGACACTGAGCAATTGCCTAGTTTGTCCTCAGCTGGTGCCTGTGGCCTTTGTGAAATTTGTCCACTAGGGGATTTTGGGGTTTTTGCTTTCTTCAAATTATCAGTTCCCTTTTTATTTTATTAAATTTATTATTATTATTTTTGCTTAAAGCATGAATGAATTTCACTTTGCATCCCAAAAGGTTTTGTGTGGTCACATGGATACAGGGCAAGTCCACCACTCACTTATTAGATCAGTAGAACCTTAGTGGAAATCCCACACTCTATTGTGAATGTCTCGATCTCTTGGGCGGTCCTCCCTTAAACTCTTTTTGTTGTTTCTTGTTCTTCTGCAACAGCAGTAGGAAATGAGGAAAGTTTAATTTCCTTCAGGCCAGAGAGAGCTGTGTAAAATTTCTGGCCTGGAGGTCTGCAGTCTGTGTCTGGATCCACCTATAGAACCATCCATTCGCATGTGCAGAGACTGATGACCGATGCTCTCTGCTTTTGACCCTGCATTGCTGTTGGATTATTGCTTTGTGTCCAGTTGTTGCCGGGAAGCGAGCGTTTCCCCTGTGGTTGCCACAGCAGAGCTTGCTATTTGTGGAACAGTTGCTCAGCTGCTGCACCTCAGTCTAAAAGTCTGTTGTTTTCACACAACGGTTTACTCGACACCTCTGCAGGACTACTAGTCTCACGAATTTCACAGTTGGATCTAGTCAAAACTAACATGTTTTTTTACTCTCTGCTTTTGCATCATGGGTTAGCTGTGCAATCCAAAACAGGCTGTTTATCATTATTGTTAAATTTATTTTGCGGTTATGTTTAGCTTGTTTAATGATCTGATGAGCATCATTTGTGTTCCTTCAAGTAAAAACTAGAGATGGGTGTGTGTAGTTTTTTTTTTTTTATTGGTTCACATAGATGTGGATTTTGATTTCCATATTTACGATGTCTGGATAAATGTAGGAAAAGAAAATGACATGGGGAAGAACATTTTGTGTAGTCTGTCTTTGTTCCCTGACGAGTTGTACAAAAGATTGTTTAAGCCTTCCTTAACACCTTGCTTGCTTTCTTCTTTCCTTGTTTGAATGATGTCTTCCTCACTTGCTTTCGTGCCTTCTTTGCTTGCTTCCTTTTGTATATTCTTTCTTTCCTCTTTCTGTTCTTGTTCTTGCTTAATTTTCTTGTCACTTCCTTTCCTCCTTTCTTGGATCCTTTTCTTCTTCACTTCCTTCATTTTTGCGTCCTTACTTCTCCCTCCTTCATATTTAAATCCCACCACTATAGAATTTTGAGATGAGACATTTTTTGAAGCCTTCTTGTTACTGGCTTTAACTTATATGATCATTTTTCTCCTTTGATAAAAGTGAATAAAAACCTGCAGAGAGGAACCTGTAGAATTGCATTTTGGTGTGTGTGTGTGTTGATCAGTTTTCTGCTTCTCCGTTCCTGCAGGGCTCCAGAGATTATTTTGGGCCTGCCATTTTGTGAAGCCATTGACATGTGGTCGCTTGGCTGCGTGATTGCTGAGCTCTTCCTGGGCTGGCCCCTTTACCCCGGAGCCCTGGAATACGACCAGGTAACCCCTCTATACACAATCATAGGGGAGGAAAGGGAGACCCTTAAAGTTATCTGTTCAGGGTCTTTCTCAGTCTGTATGACTGAAGTTTAACAAACCAAACAGAAAACCCATCTAAAGATCAACTGGGAAGAGCAAATCAGGAAATTGTCCTTGCAGTGTGTGATTATCTTCCCATAGAGGGATACTGTGTGGTCTAAGCAGCACAACTGGGACTCAAACTGGAATCCCCAGGCAAGGGAGCGGGAGCATGGGAAAAAGCCCCTGCTACAGTCACAGAGGAGAAACTGCATCATTTTATGTTTAACTACACACAACTCAGACGATTTAGGATTATTATACTCTTAAATAAAAAGTGTAATAACAAACTTAGACACTTATTTGTTTGCTTTAAATATAGAAAACAAACACTTGTACAGAAGCCCAACTGATGTGTGAAATACGATGTTTACTCTGTGGTTTGTTCTTGATCTTTCATTTATTACTGTTTTCAATGCATGTCACCTCCTCCAACAGTTTGACTAGTAATCCGAGATGGTGAGCCTCGAAAAACGTGTTGTGTTAATGGGCCATTTCAGGACACACTCTTGCACGCCCACACGAGCACATTGAGCCCCCAAAAGCATGCTGTTCTATGCCAAGGCTCACTGTGGTTCCACTCTACACAGCAAAATGTATTTATAAACATAAGCCTGATGGTAGACGTGTGCCCATTCGTGCACGCGCACACACTTTGGTTCCCATTCCGTGCATCATCAGCATGTTCTCAGTCCAGTGCTCTCTGGCCAGTCAGTGTGTTTGTTCTAGGCTGTAGACACGTGCATGTCCACTCACACGCGCACACACACACACATCATGAAACCTCACTTTATCTATTTATAACAGCAAGTCTCTAATATCGTGCTATTGTAAGAATGTTTATCAAAATGATGAAATCCAACAATGTTGAAAAATAGGATATGCTTTTTAAAAAATTTTATAAAAAATGCATCAGTGCTTCTCAAATGGTGGGGCGCAAGAGGCAGGAGGACTTTGCCTTTTATTCATGCTTGAACGGCGATCAAGCCTCCAGTCACAAGGTGGCAGCAGTGCTCAAACTGATCAATAAGCTACCTGTTCAACCCAGCAGAAGAAGCAGTATACACAGACAGAGCAGGGGTCTATGAAATCCACGGTGTGGGAAAGGCCGATGGAATCACAGAATTTAACAAACATGAAATACAAAATTAAACGCTGTTCCTGTTGTGATCTTTCGGCTTCTGTCTTGTAGGGTAGCTATTGTTACCTGGTTGGGGGGGTTGACTCGGCCCTCCTCTCCACACAGACCGAACAAACCGGCTAGCCATGGCGAAAAAACTCACTGAAACACCAACAGGACATTAGAGCAAGGGACAGGGATGTTCATGAATCGGGAGAACAATCCTTCTATAAGTTCTGTCAGTTAACGGTGACGACCACTGATGTGAAAAGTTACATTAGAAACAAAAAGAAGAAGCAAACTTTTTCTCCCTTCAGGGGAAAAAAAGCAAGCAATGCAATCGGAAGCCTGCAGGAGTACTAGTGCTAAACACGAGGATTCACTGTTTTCTGCTTCTATGGGTCTTTACCATGTTCAAAATGTTTGTCAGAGCATTTCGGTTGAAAGCGACGGTTATTCTAACTAAAGAAACAGCAAGAGGTTGAATTTTAAAAGAAGAAGAAAAGTATAACTTTTTTTAAATCAAAAGTTCACTATAATTTATCAGAAACTGAGATTGTCAAGTTTTCCCTCAATTAACTCTGATTAGCAAGTCAAAATAATTTGTTTTCCCCCTTATTATTGAATAGAATAGAATAGAAACATCCCCCTCCATTGTCCCATGGAGGGGGAATTCAAGAGTAACAGCAGCAGTGACAGGCAATTGCACCATGTATATTCACATGACGAAATATAAGAAACTGCATTAAAAAAAGAATAATAATATGCTGTATAGTAAGAATAAAATTACAACCCTAAAATACTGTGCAGTTCTTAAAAAAATAAAAATGCCATACGCTGATCCAAGAAATGTGCAACTGAGTGGACTAAAGGGATAAAAACAAGGACCTCCCAACATTTTTGGTCTATAAACACATCAACCAGCTTCATGCACTTTGATATACTTTTTGTTTTGATTGAATCAGCTAAATGTCAGAAAAAGGTGGAATCAGCTTTGGGACATAGATCAGGATACAGTTGTAATTTGAATCATTTCTGATGGGTTTAAAACTGCTCCATCTTTAAAAAATAAAAAAGGCATGTCTTTTAGAAATGACTGTATGAAGGGTTACATCATCAGAGTGGAACTAATCTGATTCAGTGAGTCAAATTCAGGTTGATTATCTGAATGGGTTCTGACGTTTTTCTGCTCCTTTTCTCACCATCTCCTCCTCTTCTTCCTTTCTGTGCTGTTTCCTCCGTCTCGCTCGGCTCAGATCCGCTACATCTCTCAGACGCAGGGACTGCCTGCAGAGCAGCTGCTCAACAAGGGGACAAAGACCACACGTTTCTTCACCAAAGAGTCGGACTTTCCCTACGCCTCCTGGAGACTAAAAGTATGAAGTTCACATTGCACAAATAAGCACAAACGGAACATTATTAACTTGCCAGTATTTAACACATTTCTGATGCTTTGTGGATAATAGCTCAGCAGGATGGATCTCATGGGAGAGTAAGATTTGAAGAGAAATAACTCAGGATACTTAGTAGAAAAGATTTTGTCTACCAGAAGGAAACGCATGAGCTTGTTAAATTAGGACAGAGCCAGAAGAGCCTGAGGAAAGGTCACAAAAGCACAAAGATGTGTTGAGGCTTTGTGCTGATCTTCCTCTGTACAAAATTTAAGTGAATTTAGGCTTACCTATACATAACATGTGAAGTTCAAACCCTTTGATTAAGCAGATTTACATGAAGACGTTGATGGTGTATATCATATTCTGAAGACTTTGACCTCTCACTGCTTATCAGTGAAACTAATACTGAAGTATCTTTCAACATATGTGCTGGCTTTTTGCATAATATTTCCATGTAATCTTCACTTGCAGTGTTTAGAAATGGGTTACGGAGGGGACAAGTCAATCTAAATAAATAAAAAATTTACCAGCTACTCTTCATTACCCTGAGATCATTAACTTTTATTTGGTGTCCCCATACCCTACAGACGACAGAGGAGCATGAGAAGGAGACAGGACTTAAGTCTAAAGAGGCCAGAAAGTACATCTTCAGCTGTCTGGATGACATAGCACACGTAAGTCAAACAACATAAAAGGACAAAGTGGAGAATCTAAGCTAAACCATACAAAATTAAAATGTAGATTAGAATCAAATATATTACCGTAAAATGTTTTTTGATGGGTACAATAATTGTTTTATTATAAAACATTCTCCATACATGCCTCAGGTGAACTTTGTGTTGAGTCCTGATACCAGCGACATGCATGCAGAGAAGGCAGACAGACGGGAGTTTGTGTCTCTCCTTAAGACTATGCTATTGATCGAAGCTGAGGACAGGACGGTTCCATCGACTGTCCTAAATCACCCATTCCTCACCATGACTCATCTACTGGACTACCCCCACAGCAACCAGTAAGGCGGTTTATCTACTAGCACAGCCTGCAATTCATTGCAAAAGTATTTTTACCCATGAACTCGTTTCGGTTTTTTCATGTAACAAGCTCAAAACTACTTTTTTGGAATTTTTGTGATAAAGCAGCGCTAGTGAAACGGCATAAAGTCCAAGGAACGCAGTGGAGAGTGGTGGGATAAAGCTATGGTGAAGTTCAAAGTAGGATTGGGTTATAAAACAAAACCCCAGGCTCTGAACAACCTCCAGAGCTCTGTTCAGTCCATCATCCCTGATTAGAGAGAGAGAAAGAGTGGCCCAGCTGTAAGCCTACCATGACATGGCCAAAATGTAACTTTTTCTGCTTGATTGCAAAAAGGCTCTGAGGTGGAAAGCAAACAAGACTAATTAATCCAGACACACCATCCCAATGATGAAATATGGTGGTGGCAGCAATATGCTCTAGGAACTCCCCCCCCCCCCCCCCCATCATCCATAACAGGGAACGTATTTGGGCTTGATTGAGGGAAATTGATTGACTTGGCAAAGATGAATTGGCAAAAAATGTTGTCTCTGTGTGTCCACTGGTAGAGGCCAGGGTTGTCACGACGTTAACATTTCAAAATTGATACCAATACTCAGAAAAATAGTCATTTTTCATACAGTGGCAGCATTTTTTTTTTTTAGGCACTGTTATTTTAGTTAAGAGTAAGAAATCTGATTAACTACAGTATGACAATATTTTAACTTCCTTAATTAGGGCAAAACTCATAAGTAGGGGAGATTTCAGCCCTCATTCATGAAAAAAATATTATTTAAAAATGTCCCTGTAAGGCAAAACATGAGACCAGAAAACGCTTAGTATAAGTACAAATGCTAAATAATGTTAACATGTGCAGTATTTTTCTTATTTTGTAAATTTGGCCCTTACTGAACAGTCTATTTTCTGTTTTAGATTCTTTTACCTTAATTTGAATTTGCATGCTTCAATTTACCTTGAACTTGCTGTTTGTGCACTTCAATTTCCCCACTTTTGGACAGTAAAGGATATTTCTATTCTAATCAGTTCCGCAATTTTGTTATTGTAGCTGCTTATCTTTAGTGTGTGCTTCCAATGTACTGTCAATTTCCTGTTGATACAAATACATTTTACTACAATTTAAAGGAACATTCTATTCTAAAACAAATTGTTTCAAAACAAACATCTGGAACTGGAACATACAAAACATATTTTTTACAGTGTAAATAAGGATCTGGTCTATGAAAATGTATTCAGCAGCAGCTCTGCAATTTTTCTCTTGCTGGTATTTTTTCAGAATATTTATTTAGTGATCAGCTACAGCAGCGGGGTAGCTTGCACTGATTTGTTTCTTTGCTTCACTATTTAGTGGCCAACTGAGTTGCCAGCTGATTAAGATGTACCTGCATTAACTTGTGCAGTAGTAGAACGGAATGTTGCAGGATTGGAAACTTTGCAGCTGGGAAGCGCGTCTAGATGGGTCTCAGACCGCCAGAACACCGTTATTGGACTGTCCCCATCTATGAAGCAAAATTTGAATACAAAGAGTTAGTTTATGTCGACTGGGAGGTTTTCTACTTCACTATTCCAGATACTGGGGCTTTATAGACCTTAAGTTGCTCTCAAACATCTGTCATTGCATTTTTGTGTTTGCCTTGTCTGCTAAAGAGGGTTGCATACGTTTTCTTCTGGCTGTCAATGCCATATTAGCAGAGTTCAAAACTTCCAGCTATTTGGGTAGGAAAGGGCCTGAGTGGCTGTCATTGCAATGCTGCTGTCAGTGGAAATGCAACAACTTGGACAAATGTAAATGTGTCCTTTTGTATTGATTTTGATGCAAATTAGTATGCTTAAATAATTTATTTTTCTAGAATCAGTTTATATCGAGATATCAATTGTTTTTACAACCTACTAGAGACATAACCCCAAAAGATCTTCAGCTGAAATCTCATCAGGAGGTGGTTCCACAAAGGGTAACACCACAATTTCCAGATTGTTCATTTGTAAAGAAAGTTGAAAACAAAGTATAATTTCCCGCCCACTTCAGTTATGTTCTACCCTGTGTTTGTCTATAACATAAACCCCAAATAAGATGCATTAAAGTTTGTGGTGAACAAGTTTAATACTAATGCCAGCTGCTGTAAATAATGTGAATTTCTTTAAACCTTCTTGTTTTCTCTCAGTGTTCAGTCATCTTTCCGCATCATGGACATGTGTCACAGCCGACCCAGCAGTGCCATTTTTGATGCTTTGAACCAGAACACGATTCATTTGTCAAGACCCCCTCTGGCTCCCACTGGGTCTTCTGGCCTTCCAATGGGCTACAGCACAATCCAGGTCCATACACAGAAATAGTAACCACATTCCCCTCTGTGTGTTTATTGGTTTGATATGTAGTAAGATTTCAGATTAAAGGCCTCATGTGTCACTATAGAATATGTGGACTGGAATTAGCGAACCATATCAGTAGTTATCGAAATCATGGTTTTCTCTAAACACATCTAACTTCTTTGCTCAAACATTTAACTCTTCCTCTTTTTTTACCCCTGTAAACTTATTCAATCCGGTCTATAACCCAGTCCGCCCCATCTGTGTTGCATCCTGGGATAGCTTTAACAGGAAATGGGCAGTTTGGGTGCAGTGAGTCCTTTCCGCCTGCCCTCCTCCTCTGTCCTACCACAATGCAAGGTGTGTAGACTGCAGCTTTCTTCCTACAGTGATTGCGTTTTGAAATTTGAGTAAAAAAGGCTGGAAATGTTAAAATATTTGTTCTTTCCAAAGGTAACCTTAATCAGCCAGCAACCTATTCTGTCCCTATGGTAACTCAAGCCCCTCCCATACAACCTCTACCAGTGAGGCCTGGAGTAATAGCTCAGGTAAGACAAAGCTCAAACCCTGAGAGCATGTTTGCTTTCAGAACCTAGAGTTTTCATACTTCACACATTTGCTTATGAGTCAGACCACGATCATATTTAAGGTTTATTTGATATCAGTCATCTGTGCTGCATGTGTAGTTTTTCCTGTTACTGTTTACTATATTAGTCACATGACATGTGATTGGAGAACCCAGTGTGCTTTTGCTGCTAGTACATGGCTTCTTTAGACTGATGATGGCTGGGAACATCCTTGTAAATAGGGATTATAAATGTGTTAACTATGCTTTAAGGTGTTGTTGCAAACATCTGAAGAGTTTATTTTTTCATCTGTCTGCAGCAGGCCTGGTCCAACCGAGGCCAGCAGCTTCTGGTCCCAACAGCTTGGCAGCAAATGACTCCTGTGGGTCCTCCACCTTCTCACCCACCTCCACCACCTCCTCCCTCCCTCACCAGTGACACCACGGCTGGACCACAGAGGATAAGCGACTGGGGGTGAGTCACCAAAATCTGAGTCATCAAAACTTTTAAGTTTGGGGAAATCCGTGCTTGTAAAAATTACACTGAAAGGAAATTTATTGTAATTCTAGCCAAGTTATTTAAAAATCTTATCACATTTAGTTTGCTTTTAGGAGTTGAGACTTTTTTTAAAACTCATTCAGTGAATAAGGTGTAAAGTTTTTATTTCCCTTGACTCAGGAAAGCTCACCCACACAGCAGCCACTACAACGCAGTGATGCAGCAGCCTTTCCTGACCAATCAGATGCCAGCCCTCTCTGCACATCAGCCAATCAACATTGGCATAGCTCATGTTGTGTGGCCCCAACCAGCCAATAAACGGAACAGACAAGGGCACAACAGGTGAGGTTCTGCTTCTGTGACATATATGTAAATTTAAATTACTCCAACATTAATTTTGATCTGATGTACTGATCATTTTGCACGAAAGGAACCTGTCCCACCCCAGTAGCATCCCAATATCAGCCTGTCGATCTCCCAAAGTGGCCGACGTTGTCGGACAGGCAGTGGCAGGAAGAGGGCAGCCACAGAGGGAGGGACTCGTGGTGGAATCCCGACGACCAGAAATTAAAAAAACTAATGTGGAACAAGATGGCACAGAGCTCAAGAAAAACTGCTTTAAAGAGGCAATGGCAAGTGGGAACAGAAGAGTTGATGTTCCGAGGGAATTAATACGGGATGTGGCCATTCTGATGGCCGACACATCAAGTCCAGCTCCTAGCGTGATCAGCATCCGCAGTGATCTGAGTGAGGAGGACCAGGTGGGAAACGAAGGTCAACAGGGGTGCCATCTGAATCAGTGAGTATAAATAAGACAGAAGCTTCCCGAAACTTACCATAACTGCTAACAAAACTCCTATGATGTCATTTGAACTCTGTATTCATGTAAAAAATAAATAAATATAAAATATTATTCCATCAACAGATGTAAAGGAGAATGTGGATGTGAAGCTTGCAGAAACACCAGCGTGGCTATGGAAAGAGTGTGTTCCCTCAGCAGCCCTGACAGCAGCCTCAGCACCAGTTCGTTTGCCTCCAACTCTCTGCAGTCCAGCCCTTCAGCCTCACCATGCAAGAGGCCCAACAGGTAGCTCTTTGATGGGATGAGCCAAGATAACCCATTGACCTAAAAAGAACAGTCACCCCCCAAGTGTCTGGGTATTAAATTAGGTTCTGCTTTTATTTTATCCAATTTAAGAAAAGTACAAATGAAATTGTTCATCTATAGACTTCCCAAAACTATTAGCCAGTATTGCCTAAACCGTGTCCAGCTCCAGGGTTCAAGGGCTGGTGGTCCTGCCTGTTTTAGATGCGTCTCTGCTCCAACACAGCTGACTCTAATGGTCCACCTACCTCCTCAGCAGCTCTTCACTAAGTTCTGCAGAGACCTGCTAATGAACCATCATCATCATTTAATGCAGGTGTGTTGAACCAGGGAAAAATGTAAGACATGGAGAATACCAGATATTAAGGACTGACTTTGGACACCACTAGGCCCTGAACTTTCAAAAGAGACGATAAGTTTCTCAACCATCATTACTAACTTTGGCGTTACTAAAGTAACATCAGCGAGGTTGCAGAGTGTATCAACCCACCTAGTCTGTGGATTGTCAGTCCACTGGGATACCAAACATCTCCAAGACCAGACTGGGTAACTAGATAGTCTACTATTGATACAAATGACTACCCGTTTCAAAATGTAGGTTTGTTTGTTTGGTAGGCATAGAGAGGACCGACGCCGCCATAGCAGTACAGTCTGCAGTGTCAATCAGTGTAGTTTTAGTGTATTAACACGAAAGTTATTTGGCCTAGATTACAGCGACTGAATCTAACAGTTTGCAGTGAAATTTTAAACAATTAATTCCCAGTAATGTAGGTTGTGTCCACTGGGCATTAACATTTGACCGCATTAGGGATTCAAACTCATGCTGGTTTTAAAATCTGTCCACTACAGATAAAGGATTTATTACTGATAGAAATCCAAAGGATCCTTTTTAATTACATTTTAAATGTATTGTAAGCACACGGTTTTATAGTGGTTCCGACCCCGGGCCATTTACAACATGTCACCTTCTTTTCTCTCGGCCCCTCTTCCAGTCAAGCTGCTATCGAGTTAAGGCCCCGAGTGCCACACAAGCTCAAAAAATAAATGACCAACAAGTTTAGTGTTTCTTTTATTTAGAAAACCCTCCTATAAAAACTTGTTTTGCGTCCCAAGACAAACCGGCCACTCAAAATGGCTGACATCCTGTTTCTACTTAGCTGTTCTTTGTCCTTGAGATAACAAAGGTTGTTATTTTTCTTGATTTTGTTTAAGCTGTTAACCTCTCTGTGCAGCATGTCTGAGGACGACGGCCATGAAAGTGGTTGTGACACGGTGGAAGGCTCGCCCTCATCGGACACATCGACATCCCAGCGTGGCAACAGCGCCTACCGTTACCTTAACAACAACAACAACCGCTCTCCTTTAGCTGCCGTATTGCCTCCCCTGACCCCCCCCTCCGGGCAAGACCAGAGACCCCGAGGCATCAGGACCATGGTAGTTCCACCGATGAGGGTACAGAGCAACAACAACACGCATGAGCGTGTCCAGAGAACTGGTCAGTGGACAAAATATCTGTATTTAGTTATTTTTACAGAAAGCTAATCAAGAATATGTTTGTGCATCTAACCCACCCAGAAACAAATGTTCTTTTTAACCACAAACCTTCCTTCCTCTCACCACCTGCCATGTGGTGTCACCTGTGCTTTGGCTGCATCTCCTTTGCAGGTCAAATGGAAGAAGTAGGGCCTTACCACCCCCTAGTGGGTCATAGGGGCTATAACAGGTGATCGAGAGACAGCAGCAGAGATTTTAATGAGCTGTAGCCCTTAAACCTTATAGATGCATCCATGGAAGGCAAGCTGCTGGCATTGCCCATTCCTTTTTTTATTGACTTTCCCTTTAATAAATATTGAGCTGTGTTCACCAAAAAAATAAAACTTAAGTGTTGTTTAAAGTTCCTTAAAGTCACCTTTCTGGCTTGTAATTGTCTATTTTTCCCCCTACTTGAATAGGAGGAAAGGAGGAGTTTATTCTGAGAAGACTAACACAAATATTTTTTGAAACAGTTCAGTTGCTGTGAAGGGAAAGGTGGATGCATTTTATCTGGAGATGGGCTAAATCTTTTTTTCTCTGCTGGTTTTTGCTTTGCAGCAGCAAAAGTTGCCCGAGGACACTGATGTGAGATCAGTTTCAACCTTTCTGTTCTCGCCGGATTGTTGGTTATGATCACTGAAGGCTTAAAACTGATACAGATCAGAGTCCGTGGAGTAACTGGTCTTTCATGTGGTCCCCCTTTCTGAGTGCCAAGAATTTTTTTTTTCCTAGGCTCTTTAATTTATTTTTGTTTATTTTTGAGATGCCGTGTTTCTGTTTGTCCATTCAAAAAGGTTAACTACCGTAATTTTTGGACTATTGAGTGACAATAAATATTGTACATAGAGTGGGGTAAAAATAGTATTTATTCAGCTACCAGTTGTGCAAGTTCTTCCACTTAAAAAGATAAGAGAGGTCTGTAATTTCTATTATAGGTATACGTCAACTATAAGATATATAAAATGAGGAAAAAATCCAGAAAATCACATGGTCTGATTATTGAAGAATTTATTTGCAAATAATGGTGGAAAATAAGTATTCGGTCACCTACAACAGGCAAGATTTCTAGCTCTCACAGACCTGTAACTTCTTCCTCTGGCTCCTCTGTCCACTCGTTACCTGTATTAATGGCACCTGTTTAAACTCGTTATCAATATAAAAGACACCTGTCCACAACCTTAAATAGCCACACTCCAAACTCCACTATGGCCAAGCTGTCAAAGGACACCAGAAACAAAATTTTAGACCTGCACCAGGCTGGGAAGACTGAATCTGCAATAGGTAATCAGCTTGGTGTGAAGAAATCAACCGTGGGACCAATTATTAGAAAATGAAAGGCATAGGAGACTACTGATAATCTACCTCAATCTGGGGCTCCACGCAAGATCTCACCCCGCGGGGTCAAAATGATCACAAGAATGGTGAGCATCAAATATCCCAGAACCACATGGGGGGACCTAGTGAATGACCTGCAGAGAGCTGGGACCAAAGTAACAAAGGCTACCATCAGTAACATGCTATACTGCCAGGGTCTCAAATCCTGCAGTGCCAGACGTGTCCCCCTGCTTCAGCTAGTACATGTCCAGGCCCGTCTGAAGTTTGCTAGAGAACATTTGGATGATCCAGAAGAGGACAGTCCCAAAACATCACTTCGCTAGAGGAGATCTGCATGGAGGAATGGGCCAAAATGCCAGCAGCAGTGTGTGAAAACCTGGTTAAGACTTACAGAAAACGTTTGACCTCCGTCATTGCCAACAAAGGGTATATAACAAAGTATTGAGATGAGCTTTTGTTATTGACCAAATACTTATATCTCCCCCCCCCCCATTTTGTCTCTCATAGTTCTCATAGTCAGGCCTCTCTAATCTTTTTAAGTGGGAGAACTTCCACAATTGGTTGCTAAATAAATAGTTTTTTGCCCCACTGTGTAAAGGCCTCATTTGAATATAAGCTGCAGGTTTTCATGATGTAACATGACATATTTACACAAAAAGACAGTACACGGAAGATTAGTTTAAGTTTTTAACTGCCTGAAGATCTTCATGCAGAGTTTGGAAGTCTTTAGGCACAGTACGGCATCAACACGTCAGTAATATGCCTGTTTAGAAAAAGAAATGCATACTTTAGCCTACCAGAAAAGTCACTATCTTCATTTTCCTCTTGGACACTAAATACAACTTCTCGTTATTGATTAACTGATGCCAAGCATATGTGCAGTAGCTCTACTTTCTTCCTTGACGACCAACTCGATTGGCTTAACTTAAAAGCTGCAATCTATGCATTTCTTTGTGTATTTTTTATGATGGTGTGTGGATGATGTGTAAATAACTGTTCAAAATCAAAACTAGTGTCTTCTTCGGCACATAATCTTTTGCCATGTTTCTCACTTTTGCGCTTCCTGCTATAGTGCCCCCAGGAGGCCATTAACCAGTAAAAAAAATAAGCTATAAATTAGCCACATCGTTGATTAGGCCGCAGGTTCCAAAGCATGTGGGGGGAAAAAGTAGCGGTCTGTAGTCCGAAAATTACGGTAATTCTTTGAACTAAACAGAAGTCAGATATCTGGACAGTACACAGCTGAAGTGCCACTCTTTTACACTTTACAATCCATCAAGGGCACTGCCATCCAAAGTCGTCGTTCATCCCAAAACCTTGTTTCTGGGTGATAACAGACAATTTAATTTTTATATTGGTTTTTTGTTGTTGTTTTTTTTAAGTCTGATCTAGAGATGCACCGATCTGGCTGATATTAATGATTAGTTTTCTTTCTAGGTCTAAAATGTGTTGTAAGTTATTGAATAGTTTCAGTCCAACAGAAAGAAAAGGCATTACAATGTAATCCTTTTTTATGTATTAAATTCGATTTATTGACTTGATGAAGAGCAAATAAAAAGAAAAGATTTGTCAGTGTTTGACCAAAGCAATCCTTGATTAGAGCCCATCAAGTAAAAATTAGCAGAACCCAACATGACTGGTGCATCTCTAGTCTTATTTTCTGTTTTTCAGATCATTGTAACTTGGCTGTTTCTTTTTTTCTTCTTCTCCATTTTATGTTTGATTGCTGGATTAAATTTTACTTGTCTGCCTTCAGTCTCAGAATCCTGGTCCCGATCCAAAGGGCGCTGCAGTCTCGTAGGGCAACAGAGCACTGCCTCCTCCGCCCCCCTCCTACCATCCGCTCCCATCCTTTCTCGGCAACAGAAGTTGACGGGGCAACACAACCATCTGGGCTTTGGTCAGGTTAGTTCAGGGTATCTCCTTTCTTTGTTTGAGGTAGTTTTACGAGAACAAGTAAGCCCAAAGTGAGAAAAACTAGAAGTTACTCAGAGTTAAATAATTGTTTAGTAAAAGCATTTGTGAAAAAGGTGACTTGAAAATGTTTTTGCTCGTTTTTGTCAGGTGCAGCCGTACGGTTCAAGCCACAGCAACAAAGAATGGAACGGCAACTATGGGCCTCTGCGACCACACGCCTACATCCCTCCTACTGTCCACACCCACACCTTCACACATCTGCACCACAACAGCCCCACGCACACCTCTGCTGCCCCTCACACCCTGCTCTCCTACCCCTCCAGCGGGCCCCTCACCGCCGCCCATCACCCCATCCTGCCCTCTCGCCCTCCCCCTCTCCTCCAGCACGGCTTTGGCCTCTCCCATCCCCAAGGCGGAGCGTTGGTCCACCAGGTCACGCTGGGCATCAGCGCACACCCCCACCATCCCGGACACCCCGCTGCTTCGCACCGGCTCCTTCCTTCCCCAACCATCAACCCTCACCATCAGCCCGGCTACACCCACCACCCGCACCAGTTCAAGCCGCCTTTTCCCCCTCCTCCCCCGTACATGGCCTCCCCAGCCGCCTTCACAGGCTTCCACCTGAGCCCCACCAAGCTCAGCCACCACCCCCAGTTCTCTTACATCTGAGGAGCAGGACGGAGGAGCCGTGCCTCCTTCTGAACAGGAGGTTTAAGGAAAAAAGGACTGGGGCTGCAACCTGGGCAGGAAGACCCCCCAGCAGAGCACAACATGAACACTTCTGTTGAGTAGGAGAGGAACGGAGGGAAATTAGTGATGTTTTATCACCGCGGATGGCTTTGAGAAGAATTTTCACAGATGTTTTCTGTAACCGGACGGGTCAACTTCACAGGCTGTCAATCATGTCTGACTGTCAAAGCAGAGACTGCCTGGAAAATCATGTCAGGTTGTGGAGGAAACTTCAAATCTTTGTTAGAATGAGAGAATTTGTATGACAATTAGGAAACTTTCCTCAAGGACGTGTTTGTACATTACCTTTTGTCATCGATCTGATCTAAATCGAAGCTGGAAAATCATGTTTTGTTTTTCGGGGGGTTTTGGGCTACAGTGTCGGGGTCGTTCAAGCTCCCGCTCCCTTTATCTGTGTTGCCTTGCAACTCGTGCACGCCGCTCAGATCTGCTCGTTAAGCCGCCCTGGCCGTGTGAACCCGAATCAAAGGCTCCCCTCTGAGTGACTGCTTCCTTCTAGTGCCTTAAAACCCTTTGAGTCTTTGACGTTACTTCAGGAGCATTTAGATTGTACGTTTGAATTTAAATGGGCTTGCAGCACTTAACCTCCAGACTCTGAATAAGACGGGCTTTTAAAAACGGACGAGGATCACGTGCATGGGCTTGTTTTACTTTATGCTTTCTAACTCAGTGTGGGTTGAATCTAACTAGAGGGTGCACGTATAGGGCTCTGACTGAATTAGCTTTTAATGTACATAAAGAGTGATTTGATATTTTGATAATCGATTTCTATTCACTATAGTACTTAATTCATAACAGTATTGTCACTGTTTACTCTAACTGCAATACAATCTAGATCCTCTGGGTTGCTGTGTTTTTATTATCTTGCATTTAGGCTAGATTTGCATTCATGCGTTTTTAGATTGTGGGAGTGGCATAGGCTTGTTTAATGTTTTAAACTTTTAAGATACTTCTCAGTGTTTGAAGTAACCTATCAACTTAACAGTATCACTGCTGGGCTTTTGAGTATTAGTCGTATCAGTAATTAATGTTGACGAAGATTTTCTCCCCCCTCCCCCACGTATTGAAACCTGTTGTCAGTTTTCATACATTCCTTCAGGGTGGAAGCGAAGCCTTGATTTCTATTTTGTGTGTGTGTGTGTGTTTTCATTTGATCTTCAGTGTGTGTCGTTGTGTGAGTCGTTATCTTCACCGCCGGCGTTTCATTCCAATCAACACCAAAGACTTTATTTGTTAATCATTTCGGAAGCACGGTCGATCATATTTCTGTCACCTCCAGCATATACTGTTGCAGTCGTGGGCTTAATTTTTTTGGAATATATTGTGAAAATCTCTATTTTAAAAATAATAAGAGGTCGAGGTTTTATTTTTCTGAGCTGTTTGCTAATTGTATTTGGAATGTATAGGTAATAAGCTGCTATGTACTGATTATCTGCCACCTGATAGCTGTGAATTTAGAAGATTAATCTCTTTCTGGCCTGCAGTCTCTCCTTCGAATTGTAGTTTGGTCAACTAGATAAAATGTAAGTGGATTTTCTTCTGATCATAGTGTATTGAATGCTACTCCCTTATGCTAGTGCCTCTGTATATTGGCTTTGTTGTTTTGAAGTGTTTGTAAACTGCTGTATTGGAAGTTGAGTTTTCCTTTTTATTCTGTTGCTTTTTGGTGTGTGTGTGTGTCTGTGTGTGTGTGTGTGTGTGTGTTGTGTGTGTATTTAGCATCAGTATTTCAAGTGTAGGCTGGGTTCGCTCTTTGATTCTGTAACCAGAGTGATGTATTATTGTCTTTTCTTTCAGCGACGCGGCTTTTATTTCCGTTATAGGACTGTATTTGCAACTCTTTGTACTGTATAACTTAGTGCCTTTTCCTCAACCAGTGGCAGACGGATGACGTCCATGATATCAAAGCAGTCGGGAATGTTGTAGTCTAGCTCCTTCTTGGGGTCTGATCCGGTTTTCACATAACAAAACCCCCATAGTCTGTTCTGTAGACGAAGATAAAAACAATCCCGCGTTTTGTTTTTTTAATTTGACCTTTTTACAGAATCCTAAGAAAGTCCAAATCAGGGAATGATTTACTCACCAAGAACACCTTGCAGCACTAAAAAACATGGAGCCTGAGTAACGTTCACAAATGCAAAGCTTTATCTCACACCATGAATGTATTTGTGGAAGTCAAGAAATCAGTTTTTGGTTTGCAAGCTAAACATTTTTCTGCATTTTGGGTGTTGATAGTACTTGTATGCAGCTATTACCATTGGTAGATTATGTATGTTTCATAAGGGGTTTGTTTTTTTTGTTTTTTTACAACGCTTTATTCATCAATCATAATCAAAATGTAGGTCCAAAGTTTTCCCACCCTGATCTAAATATTACATTACAGTATAATGGTTTTGCTATGTTATTTAGGTATTGGGTGTATTTTGTGTGCTTGTCTGCTATGCTACTGTTTGACTATGTTAAAGTTTTGTGTTGTGCACACCAAATGTTTTTGGTTTTATTATTGTGGTGTGCAGCCTCTTTTTGCAGCCCAACCCTAAGTGTGTGTCATGTTGGCACAGGTGATGCTGTAGTCCCACCTACCACCATTTTGGATTGAATGCTTTGGGTGGATAAATCTCACGTCCCTGCACATTTACGCCAACAGTTGCATCATCAAAGATGCCGGGCGGGGCGTGGGATGTCACACAGTCCCTGATCCCAAGCTTAGCAAAGTACATGGAGCCCAGCTCCCCTAAGCAACACAGCAGGCCTGAAAACCATTTTAATACTCCTAAAAGCTTGTGGGAAGATTTTTTTAATTGGGTATTGTAATCCACACTTGACAATAAGCAATATGTTCCAATCCAGATCTACTCTACTTCAAACCTGCTTTCACTGGGCACCAGCATATATATATATATATATATATATATATATATATATATATATATATATATATATATATATATATATATATATATATATATATATATATATATATATATATATATATATATATATATATCTCCGTTTGAAATTAAACTTGTAACATGATTAATTATTGTACTTAGGCACAAACATGTAGACACGATTGCAAAATTGAAGCTGTTACTGTTCTAAATGTGTAGACTTCTGTGGCTTTATGATTTTTATTCCTTGATTTTTGTTTTTGTTAATCATAAATGCTACTCTAGTGTGACTTGTAGCAACTGCACTGTGCAATATACAACAATATATGAGGACTGGGAAAATAATTGTTTGGATGTATTGATGTGTGTCTTACCAGTTTGCGGTCATCCCCCTCCTCCCCTTCTCTAGTTCTCAGTGAGTTTCAATGTGACCAAGCCTTATGTACTTTGTCACAAAAAGCGGGTTCCTTCTTGGTGACTCTTATTGGTGAGTGTCAAATTATGAATTTATTGAATAAAAAAAAAATCTTTTGCTTCAGACACTGTTGTTCTTTGTGGTCATTGTTGAGGAATGAAGCATCAAATGTTTTCTGGTACTATTTGACTTAATTTAAATAAAGACTTGACAGATGAATGGCTACAATAGCTCCATTGATGTCAGAACCATTGAACTAGGAGTACTTTCTGCTGAAAGCCAAAATAATGGGAAGCAGTAGCTTCCTCAAGGATTGTCCAGGGGGAAAAAACATAAAGGCTGGAGCCTATGGGAGAAGCACTTGGTATGGTATGGTTCTGAATTTCCTCAGAGCTGCAACTTTTAGATGTTTCCCTGGTCCAACGCACCTGAATTAAATGGATGATCTACCTCATTAACATGATCAAGTTCTACAGAGTTCTGTTAATGTCTTAATAGATTCAAATCTGTCCAGAAAAAAGCCTGACACATTAGCACTGAGCCAGAAGTACTTAATATAGAAAAGAAACACGAGACAAAGTCAAAAGGAGCAATACCTACATAAATTACATTGTCCTAAAAAAACAAGCACGGACCCAGAATTTGCTTTGTACAGAAAGGAAGAGCAAAGAACAGATATTTGATGCAAAATCTTCAATGATTATCTTTAGGAAAGAAATCCAGAAGCACTGAGCCAGAGGTACTTCTTATTGGGGAAACAATAGAGTACATATAATTTGTGGCAGCAGTCGGTTCAACAATGGTGCTGTTAAAGACGGCCAAACACAGGGCAAGGAGTACTTTCTATAAGACATGTTAGTCACCATCTGCAATCACTCCTTCCAGCTAAATATAGAATCAGTACACAAGGGCTACTTTCTATGGGAAGAAAACAGAACTGGAAAGGAGCACAAGAACAAAGAAATAAGGAAAGAGGTCAGTATCTCCAGCAGCCTAAGCCTACAACAGCATATCAATAGGCATCGCTCCAAACCTAAGCAACTCTTAGTTATGGACTTTATTAAAAAGGAAAGTTTTAAGCATAGTCTCAAAAATAGACAGGGGGTTCACCTTGACAAAAAGCTTTTGTAATGAAAGTGACGGCCTCCATCAAGAAGGAATCAGACCAACTTTACAAAATAAACATGCTATGCTACTCCTGAATATTGTGTAAATCATCCCTGACAAGAAGCGGAAATGTTTATCAGCTAAAAATGTGAGGTTTTTGTTTATGAAGTTTATGTATTTTCCTCTGCATTATTGGGTTCTTCCACAGTCCAAATACACGCATTATTTATTTTATTATGATAGGAACAGTGTGCAAATGATTGAAACAACGGATCGTTTTGCTCTATTAAGTAAAGTTATTATTTGTCTGTGTACAGGAGTACATCTGATAGTTATGAGTTTGCTTTTCACTAATTGATTTCAGTTCATGACGGGTGCTTTTGAATGGCTGGCTTCTGCTTTCCCACCAGCTGCCACCAGGGGGCCCCAATGGTACAGATACGCGGGACGCTGCGATCCGTCGCTCTCACTTCGGATGTTGCAGTGATGCGACAATCTCAACATATCAACATACATCATACAAGACAAAGACCGCAATTCAGCTGATTAAGTAATTTATTTAATGTTATTTCACTAAACAGGCAGACCGTTTCCAAACTACCCGAAGCTGCGTTAAGTTAGCCTCAAGTTACCTTCCCACCGGAAATTGCATAAAATTAAAATTAAACCGAAAACGTTCTCTTAATACAAAACCCCCAAAAACGTCTTATTACATAATTACAAAGCAGATTAAAACGTACTCTAATGTTAAATGTTAACGAGAAAATGCAGGGTAGTGTGCAACTATTACCTATTTTTAAGCAAATGCTTTGAAAACAGGGTTTTGTTTCCAGAATCCAGCTGTGTACAGCAGAGATAACTTGTTAACATTTGCAGGTCATTTTAAGATTACAAAAACCTGCAAATTTTAACAAATGATCTCTGCTGTAAAAATTATTGTGATGAAAATATGATTTCATATTCTCATCTACATTCAGTCTTTTACATTATCTTAGAGGTCACTTTTTGAAATAGAGTGACCAGAACTGAAGCTTGGGGGGGGTTAACAAACAGTCGTGCTTTTTACACTGAGAGAGGAAGCCAGAGTTTCCTGGAGCGAACCCCCACAGGCACGGGAGAACCTGCAAACTTCACAAAGACCCCATGCAAGATCAGATCTGAATCCAAAGGGCTAAATCCAGTGCTTCTGTCTCGGATTCTTTAACATCGACATACAAACTTCTCTGGTGCCTCCCACTGTCGCTTCCTGGCCAAACAGTCCTGGGTGCACATTTTCCATGCTAATTCACTACAGGAGAATAAGTCTCAACTAGCTGCAAAAAGAGTTCAATAATATTTTAAAATGTATCTATTTATGACTGTTTATGGATTTCATATTGAGCTTCTTTTGAATTTAAAAGTCGTATTATAAAACTCCCTAAATTCTGTTTTGTAATTTATTTATTTTTTGTTTGTTTTGTTTTTCTTTTGGTGGCCAACACTTGCAAAATTGTCTGGAGCCGCCGGTGAAACGGCTCTGTTTTATTTTGAAATAATCAGCTGCGGGTTTCCGGCCCTGCAGCGGAGCATTCACACTTCAGCAGCAGTGAGGGGGAAAGAGCGCCTTGCGGTCGCAGTAGGAATTTCAGACCCCAGCAGCGCTTTCACACGCAGACCGTCGCGGTCTGAGACGCGAACCGGGAGAGAAAATTAAAATCCGTCCGTCCTCCTGGTCGACCCTTACAGCCTCCGGAGGGCTCATGGGGAGCGGAGCCCTGCTTGTCCGAACCGGGGCCAGCTTGATCGGATGCCTTTCACCACAGCAACGGCGTTAGATGATTTCAATTCGGGATTAATTGGTTGATCAATGGCTTCCAAACATGCGCTCCTTCGCAGATGCGCCCGCGGTGATAAAACGGCGGTGAAACAGACGGTATGGGACCGGGCAGCGGGGATGCTGGCCGTCTGGACGCCGAAGAGCTGGAGGAGCTCCAGGACTCCGAATGGGATCATCATCGGAGCGCTCCTGGTTCTGATGATGCAGAGCTCGTTGGCCGCAGACGGTAAGTCTGATGCTGCCTTTACTTGTATAAAGGTTGATTATTATTTCTTCTTTCAGACGTAAATGACCCACCATCATCATACATCTGCACCAGAGTCCCGCTCAACACTGACTCGATTGTTTGTTTGTTTATTTATACAGATCAGATGAAGTGGGATATCTCGGTACATAACATTGATTCTGTCAGCGCAGTGTTGGATGACTTTATTCGGAAAAGCTGTTTAGGTGATTCACAAAATCTATGCTGTTATATGTAGTCTCTGGTAATTTGATTCATATTATTTATAAGGTCTATGTTTGGTAACCCATAAAGGCCCTCACCGAGATCTCCAAAACAGGCAGTCGGAGCAAAGCGCGCTGTGAAGAGTCCAAATCTTTGGATTTGGACCAAAACTTTAACATTTCTTATTACAATTGAAACAAATTTCAGAGTCGAGAGATCTCATAAATGATTGCAGATTTGTACTGTTTTAGTCATACTTGCTTTGCTCAACAGCTGGTTCAAACCGACCCTGCAGACTGCGTGAGGAAACCTGGTAAACAATTTTCTAACCAAAACACCAAATGCCACTAAACCTTTCCAAATAAAATCACATTAGCTATCTTTAGGAGGAACATTTAGTGGGGGGAAAAGGCTCATGAGAACTTCTCTGAAACAGCTTTTCCAGTTGTTGTAATGTGTTTTACAGATTAACATGCTGGGTTTTAAACTATATATATATATATAATTCATTTCACATACTCTAAATTTGTAAAACATTTAAACTCAGCAACAGAGTTTGGGGATGCAAACAGTTGAAAAGAAAAGAAAAATCAATGAAAGATGGAAAGAAGCAGCAAAAATGTCTGTATTCCAGGACCAGGTAAAACGGCCCTAAGGCTTTGAAAACAAAGGTTCTGAAATTATTCTGAAATTATTTATTTTAGAGCCCTCAGTCTGTCACTTTTAAATAAAAAAACAAAGCAAATATTGGAGAACTGGGAGTAAAAAACCATGTACACCCCATGTTTTAATAAAAATCAAACCCACCTTTCGCAACAATCGTCTCTAAGTAGAAATTCTGTGGAATAATCTTTAACCACTTTTTTTACTTCTCTACAGCTGTCAGCTGGCCTCACATCTGACTCTTTGGTAAACAGAGAAATTCCCTGTTGAGTCAAAAACTGCAAGATACCCCAGTAACTGCAAAACAAGTCCAGATCATTACCCTTCCACCACCGTGCTTGAAAGCTTCTATGATGTGTTCTTCCAAAGCTGTGGTTTATATTCCAGAAGTCTTGTGGTTCATTCAGAGGAGACTTTGCAAACCCACGTATTTATTTATGCTTTTTAGAGAGAAGCAGCTTTCTCCTTGCAACCGTTCCAAACAAGTCATACCGTTTTAGACTTTTTCTTGTTATTCGTCATTAGCTTTCATATTTTTTATTTTAACTGAGGCGTGTAGAGTCTGTATTTGAGCTACTAAGTTGATTTCTTTTTAGTTTCTGTGAGGATTCCAGGGTCTGACCTTAGATGACATTTTGCTAAGATGTTCAACCCAGTTAACTGTAATTTTAAATAAGCTTTTGATCAATGTCGACTTATAAAATACATACTTAGTGAATATTCAAATATAACCAATAATTGACAAGTAAAAGAAAAACACATTTAACCAAGTATCTAAAAAAAAATATCTGACAGGTTAGCAGCATTATTACTATCTACTATACTTTATTGACTATAAGGTACAGATGCACCTAAAAGGAGGTTATCAAACAATTTTGAAAATGACAAGATTTCTTGCTTGGCCTGTGATGGAGAAGCAAGTCACTCACTCTTACTCAAAAATATTTTCTCTTCCATATACTGTAAAAGGCACTGTGTGTACTCTTTGTTCCTTAAAAAAAATGGCAGTTATATGTTTTTTGTTTTTTACATTTCCATTTATAGCCAGGATAGGAAGCTTGGAGGACTGGCTTTCAGCTCGTGTGTGTCGTTTATGAGCATCTGCACACCACATATCCAGAATGTGTGTAGGTGTTTTCTTTGTTGGTATTACATCCCCAGTTGGTAGCTGTAACTTAAAAAACAGTGCATCTTTCAATAGCATACATCTGTGCATCTCCATCATAAACATCTAAACCGTAATGAAGGAGTGGAACTAATTGGCTGTTCGTTTCTTTTTTTAAATTATAACACTATCCTAATATTTGAACATTCCTGTGTGGTCATTAGTGTCACTTTTAAGTCATTATACCCAGATATAGAGTGTAATCGCCGCGCTCTAACACTTTTTCTGTTCCTTATTAGTGGAGATGTATTGTCACCATGGGAACAGATCTGCAGATTATACTTTTCTCACTGCATGTCCTGGTTAAAAAACCCCTAAAAAAACTCCATATATCTAAGTGCCAAGTTGAAGAGCCCTGATTAATAATCGGCGATAGAGGACGAAGCAGTGCGTTTCCTGAAATGTGGTGTATTTATTTATGAATGTAATCTGTGTCCTTCTACCTGACATTCATGTTGCTGCTAATGTCATATCACAGGTTTGTCTGAGTCCTTATATGGCTTTTTTATTTTGTGTCAAAGCATCCCGATATATCATTTTAATGACCGGAGCTTTCTCCAGTTGGATGGAGCATAGAGTAATGGAGTTTCTCCTCCCCCAACTGTTGCTACACATTAGTGGTCAGCTGGCTGAAAGTTAACGACCACACTTTTTCCTTGCTTACAAGAAAGACAGATTTTACTGTTTTATAAATACACTATATCACAAAAAATGTTTTGCTTATCTGCCTTTACGGGCTTCAGTGAAAGCCCATTATTAATCTGTGTGGTTGTAATATGATGTCGTTCCACCCTTTTGCAGCAATAGCAGCTTCAACTCTTCTGGAATGGCTTTCCACAAGATTTTGTGTGTCTACAGCAGTTCTATTTCATTTTTGACCATTCTCCCATAAGCGCATCTGTGAGGTCAGACACTGATGTTGGACAAGAGGGTCTGGCTCTGGCCTCTTCTTTAATTTGTCATTGTCAGGTTAAGGTCATACTAGGCCTGTCATGTTCACAAATTTTGCTTGATGATAAATTGCCCCTGAAACTAGTGCGATAAACAATAATTTTGTTGTTTGTTATAGTAATGCATGTAAACATCTGAATATATAAACTTTAATTTCTTAAGACCATTTACCACTCAACTGGATGACATTTAAATATCCAATATTAATTCACAAAACAACCGAAATATGAAAGACAGAATTTCCCTTCAAAAAATATTAATCACTTGGCTCAGACAAGAAAAACAGGAAAAACTACCAGTTATGAGTTTAATAAACAAAAAGTGCAAACCAACAAGAAAAACATGCAGTTTGAATTACAAAAGATATCCCATTTTACTCTGTCACTATGGATAGTTGGATAATATATGCCTACTTTCATCCAGTCTCTTTGGTGGAAAGAGGGAGACATGGGAGTAAAACAAGCATGCAAATGGAAACTATTATGGCTTGAAAAATGATTGAACTAATTTATATTTATTATGCTATTAATTGATTTATTGTTAATTGTGACAGACCTAGGTCGTACACACACTTGCATTAAAAAACCTAACTTCTCCTAGATCCATCTTATGGGGTCACTTTTGCCAGTCCCAAACCTGGGTAAAGTGGGACAGTTTCCGTTTCTGTCATCAAAAAAACAGGAATCATTGTATTTAGGGTGTTTGTTTCACAAATGTGTCTCTTCCATGATGTCTGAGATTTGAGATTTTTTTTGTGCAAAGTAGGAGATGATGTCTGACTGACCTTTAAAACCAGTAGCCACTTCCCTTATTGAGGAGTTGGCATTGGTGATTATGGCAGGAGGCTTCAAATGTCTTGTCTCTGCAGAGAAGAGTCAGGCAGCAGAGAAATAGAGACAAATGAACCTGTACTAGTAAAGACAATCTGTACAGTTGTCTCTAAAGAGAGACGAGCTGAGAGGGGACATAAATTCATTCAGACTGGACAGATTTAGATTTTTTTTGAGAATTGAGAATTTTAAACCTATTTAGTCATGCATGTTTAAAATTTAACATAAATTGTCGAAGCAAGAAACAAATGGTTAGATTTGTTGGCTTCAGAGAAGATTTTGAAAAAAAAAAAACCCACATGGAAATGAAGCAGGGCGTTATTGTTTCTTTCATGTTACTTGTGGAACGCATATATTAACTTGTTTTTGGGGTCTTAAATGATTTTGTCCAACACAGGGAATCTTAAGAAGCAAGACGGGACTGTTGGGAATTGATTGTCTGGCCTCAGAGTCGGTAATAAATCCTGATGTCGATGATGATTTATTCTGCGGTAATCAATTAAAATGATCTATACGGCTGATTAGGTACAGCAAAGCTTGGCTCCTCTAGGTCTCCCGTGGTTTCTTGTAGAGGACGATTTGGCCGAAGATCAGAGCTCCGAGAGCCTCACAATCCGATTAAAAGTTTGGTGTCCCTTGTGCTGCAGAGAAAAAAAGTTCTCCCTCTGCCAATAGAAAATGGATATTTTTGTTGGTTGTTCTGTATGCAATATTATGCAAAACTAACAGACTTTTATGAAAAGTGTTGAAGAGGTTAAGCGTGAGCTAAAGCAGATTGTTTTTATGCAGCTTTAGATCATGTTCTTAAAAAAGTTTTAAGGTGAAATTTAATTTCAAGTGGTTAGCTCAATATAATTAGACTAAAAAGTGAATATGTTTTATTCATGCTGCTGTGTTGCATTTACATAATCATTCACATCTTTTGTTAGTGTGGTTGGCTAAGGCTGTTACCCACTGTGCAACAATGGGATATGCTCAATACAAGGTTGCTCAAAACTGGAATTAAGATTTAAGGCATATTTTGCCTCTTCTTGATGTAGGGTTTTGTAAAGTAATCATGAACAGTCAACATTTTACTAGATATAGACTACAGGTGGTTTGGAGAATCTGGGTGGAGCGATCTAAACCAGCCTGACCCTTTTGGGGAAAGTAATTTTCCCCTCAACCTAATGACCAGTTGTGCCACTCTGGGCAGCACCAACTGTAGTCAATCTTTTGTGATAATTGCCAACGGCTTCTCTACTTCACTGTGTGGATGTCTGACCGACCCTTCTTTGCAGATTTGTTTTAATTCAACCACATTGGTTGTTGTTTTCAGTGTAAACCACCTGTTTACGGTCATCATGCAGCATCCCAGGTCCAGGTTTTGACAAGGCCACTCCAACGCCTTCATTTAGATTTTTTAAAAAGCCATTCAGAGGTGGACTTGCTGGTGTGCTTTGGCTCATAGTCCTGTGACATGAACCAAGAATGCTTGAGCTTAAGCACACAAGCTGTTGGCTGGACATTGTTCTGTAAGAGTTTCTGTTGAAACGTTGACTTTATGGATCAATCAATTAAAGCAAGTCATTCAGGTGCTGAAGTAGAGACGCAGACTCAGATGACCATTCTGCTATCATTATTGGCTGTCAGTAGAATTTTATTTTTCCTTCCACTAAATATTTTTTCAAAAGTCTTAGTTTCTTTGTGTTCTTTTTGGTAAGTAGTGATTTTGCCCTTGAAACTCTCCTGTAAATGTCTTTGTACTTATTGTGAAGTGTGAACACACACTTTAAATGAGGCCTGCAGCTTTTTGGTGTTGTTCTTTGTTGTTTTGTAGCCTCCTGGAGAAGTTTTTATGTTTTCTTCAGTTGATGGATTATGGCTTTGACTATGGTTTCGAGACTCTTGAATTCCCTAGAAATAACTTTAACCTTTTCCAGACTGGTAAATGTCAGTTAATTTATTTTTCATTTGGTAATGAATTTCTTTAGATCAGTGCATGATGTGTTGTTTTATTTTATATCTATTATACCTTATCCTGTAAGATCGTTTAGTTTTTAAGGGATTTCTTGATTCTTCAGGCCTGAGTAAAATTGATCTAATGTCCAAAAATGTGGTTAATCACACTTAATTCATGATGTAACAAGGGGGACACTTTTTTTTAACATAAGGTCAGTTTGATTTGAATAGTTTTCTTGATAAAGGAAATCAGAATTTAAAAGCTACTTATTGTATTTACTTGGGGTATCTTTGTCAAATTAGTTCAATCACCTGACAAAAAAAGCTTAAGCAAAAATTATCTATAAGATATAACTTGTTTTTTATAACCGCTCACTCTACAATTGAGTTTCTGTGACTTTGTGCCAAACCTAGAAGATTTTATTCATAAATATCTTGAACTCTGCAAGCCTCAAGCTGCACTTAAAGCCCTGAGCTCATGTTAGACATGTACGCAGTCTGTCAACTCTTTGGAAACACTGATGATGGTTGACAGATGAGAGGACTTGCTGTGTTGCAACCTGCTCTATTTGATGCCATTCATTTGACTTCGTAATGATTCAGGCTCACACACACACACACACACACACACACACACACACACACACACACACACACACACACACACACACACACACACACACACACACACACACACACACACACACACACACACACACACACACACACACACACACACACACAGAGTTGAGAGCCATTCCTCTGTATTGAAACCCTGACAAATCGAGTGAATGGAAGCCCAAGGTCCTCTGTGTCCTGTTCGGCACTCAAGTAAATAACATTTCCGAAGATTCAATCCAAAAGATTTGCAGAGCCCCTTTTCACTTCTGCTCCATCTCGTTTGTGTCAAAGCATAAGATGTATTATGAAGAATATGTGACCAAACACTGGAAAAAGAGGTACAGTGTTGCTGCACGTTAGCTAAAAGCTTTTTTAAGTCCAGGATTATAGCAGCAGTCCTGATTTATGTGAATGAATGTGAGCAGTTATGAGACTTGAGATTGCATTTTGCTATTTGACAAATATAGAAATATTCCTTCTATACTCAATTTTACTGTATGCCTTCACTGTTTTAATGGCTAGCTCAACATTTTCTTTATCCAGTAACCAGATTTTGAATTGTATTTGATATTAATTTTACCCCAACAAGGACCTTACAAATATAGTTTACTTAGTGGAGAAGTCATAAAGTAGTATTTGAAAAATAGATTAAATCAAATGAAAGAATCATGGGAGAAAAGGTAAAAAGGATAATTTGGTCAACTAAATGTTAATCATAATAACTCTTGACACTGACACTGCATGAGGTGTCACACGGTCCCTGGAGCTAAATGTGAAGCAAACTCAAGTTGATTACAGCATTTTGACTTGTCAGATGCAACTAGAGCTGATAACATCATAACTTCAGTTTTGTACTTTAACGCTTTCAGGACTAAAGCAATGAGCAGACATGTCTTATAAAATATTTTTTTCTGATGTAAAGTTTGTAAGGTTTAAATGTTCTTCCTGGGATGCTGATATTGAGTATTAACTACTGACAGTTTTAGCAAACTCTTGAGATCAACAGGTTCCAAATAATATGGCATTGACACTAAATCTGAACATCAGTCATGATTAAGGTTTCTTAGACTCTATGTACTGTAAGGATTTTAGGTGACTCTTTGTCATTTAATTGTTTGTTAGAGCTGTAATGGTTTAAATATCCACCAATAAAATAGGATATTCAGTCCATCAAGATGCCAATATATTATTGATAATATACAATATTGATATCTTATTTCTGATTTCTTATCCCCAAGTACACAGCTTTCCTAAGTTGTTTTGATCTTTAATGACTAGACCGCTTTGAAAGTCTGAGAAAAGCAAGGAAATAAAGTTTTCCTGTATCTCTTGAAATTCTGCGTAATCCAAGTGGGTATAGATCAATATTAGTCTCAAGGCTCACAAAGCTGAGTGAAATTGCCACAGTATTAACACCAAAAAGTATAACATGATTGAATTGCTGTTGCTTGAATCAGAAAAGTTGCAGTTATTCCTACCGTTCCTGAAATAACACAATGGAACACAATAACATTAAAGCTATCTATAATATTTATTAATCATTTAGGTTTTTTATATTGGCTTTAATACCTATAGGCAAAATACCGGCCAAATTTATAGGTAGTGTTTAAATGTAAGAGTTTTGAAATTACATTTGTAAAAACTTGAAATGCCTTGATAGTGGTCCTCAACTCAAACAAAGTTGTATGCATAAAAAAATTTTATAGAAAATTTGCCGTAATTAACAACATAAACATTAAACTAATTACTGTACATCGGGAACAATTGAAAGCTTCTGAAAAAAAGGCAATTTCTTTTGGACCAGACAGTCCTTGTTTTGGCCCTTTCCAAATATCTTGAAACAATTTGACACTCCTCTAACCCTTTAGGTTGAATGAGTACAACAAACAGTTGTTACATACGGAAGGGGACAGAACAGGGACTGTGCCTAAAAGTGAATCTCATTTCAGGAGGGCAGCCCCACCCTATGTAGCTGGTATAATGGGTGCAATAGCCCATGAAATTCCTGTAGTTCCAAGGATTCTAGTGTGCCAATTAAAGATTTCTAGCTTGCTAACATTTTTGGCATGCAACTATATTTTTTGCTGTTATGGTGGACTGAACCTTATATGAAACATACTTGATATCATCAATATAAGAAATGGTGTTATAATGTAAGGAGTATTCAAGGAAGAAATATTCAGAATTTAGAATTCCAAAGCATTTTTTATGCAATGTGTTAAATATGTAAACAAGAATTGCATAAAAGTCTTTTAATTAAATAAATAGATAACAGTTAAATTAGGAATAAAACAAAATTTAAATAAAAGAAACTTTTGGAAGATGCATATGAATAATCAAAACCACTTCAGTGATGCACTCTTTAAGACCTCCTGAATTTGTTGGGATATTTTCTAAGGATGTGGTGGATCTGTCAAACTATTTCTTAGATCATTCGACTTCTGCGTGGGTGTATTGTTCAAATAATTTGTTTTTACATTGCTGCATATTTTAATGTTTTTCACTGTCACAAAGCATATGAGGAAAATAGGTTTTAAACACCCCACAGGAAAAAGAAACAGGTAGGAGTCTGTCCTGTCTGAAGGAATTTTATTCTTTGTCTGCATTGCAATGCTGATGTTTTAGTTATTTATAATCTCTAACTTTGGGTATTTTTCTCTAGCTTGTGTATCGCTACATCCCTGCAGGCTGGCTTCACTTTTCAGAGAAAGCTTGCAGGCATCTACCATCAATCACATCAAATTTACCATAAATGCATGACTTGCTGTGTCAATTGATTTTCAACATGACTTTTCTTAAGGGGAATAAACTCTAATAATAGAATAGAAAAGTGTGATTTACACAAAGAAGTAAAGCTGAGGTTCAGGTTGAGGCATTGTAGGGCTAACTGGCTAGATTGAGCGCATTTTACTTATGTCAGGCTCTTACTTGGCAGTTATGGTGGAGCTTGCAGCAGGTTTGTATTTCCCAGTAGAACATATACTGTCACATTAAACAGTAAAAAAACTGAATCCAAGTCTCTTTTTGATGATCAAGGAGCTCCTGGTCCTGATGATCCAGGAAAATGAAACCAAATGAATGAAGGAGAGTTTGCTGGCAGGTTGTGTCAGTGCAGATTATTGTCCTTGAGCAGATGTAGAAGCCAGTGGACCATCTAGTGTTTACTTATCCAGCACATACTTGAAAAGATGAAATGTGTGCCGCCAAAATCCATAAAAACCTGCAGAGAAAAAGCGGAGGTAAGTCTCAGAGAAGAATCAAATACTAATGGGCCAAAATGTTCAAGTAGCAGGTGAATGATGAAGACGAGCAACAAGTGTGGCAGTTAGAGACAAAAGACACTGAGAGCGGAGAACACTGGGTCCATCTATTGTCTAGGTGCAAAATCTACTTAGACGACTGGATCCTTAAGGATATTTGGTAACCCTTCTCACATACAGCTTTGCGGTTTTGCTGCAGCACCTCAGAAGAACACATGCAAGTAAAAACACAGAGGAGAGCACAAATGACCTTTTATGGTTTGCTTGAACAGCAGTTGTGCTTGTGATGCATTTTTGGGAAAATTCTCATAACCTCAATCTTGTTTGAAACCAAAGTTCGTTGGGCAGATCACAGAAAGAATTGCAACATCCATTATTTTAGCCATGAATGAGTTAAATGGGGAATTAGATGATAAGACTAGGACAGAAATGATTGTTTGGGTAGGGATTCTTTTTCAAATGTCGACAGACATTTTATGAAGATAGGTTGAAACAGTTTGAGCACAACCTTGATGCCTGAAGAAGAAAATCTTCTTATTGTAGCTTTAATTCATGCCAGCTGCTCATGTGTAAACAGCTGTCCCTCTTTGCGTCACCATCTCTCATCACAAGCCAGCTTCTGTGCTCTGATTTATTTTACTCCTTGTGTGTCTGAGGAATTCAGGTGATCAGAGCTAAAGAAACGGTTCAGTCATGAGCATGTAGACGGACAAAGATCTTACATCTGATCCATGCTCCTGGGATAGCAGATGTTCTCTGCATTAAAGCAGCAGCAGCAGCTCATTTTGCATCGCTCTGCTTGGCTGCACTTTGCTCTGTAGTCTTCTGTGTCGCTCTAATTATGCTCTGCTGGAAATCTTTAAACCAACAAGAAAAGAAGAAGGGAACAAGCTTTGCATTTGCAACTATAGATTTAAACCAGGCAAATTTATATTCTGATTATATTTTTGATATGAAAGGTCATGGATAGGAGACTCGTAATTAGTAGTAGTATTTTTGCTCAATTAGAAGTTGTTTTTTTAAGATATGATGGTAAATATTTATACATGATCAGAAAATCTTGTGCAGTGTTGCTCGTTTTTGACTGGGTTTTACCTAAGTGGCTGTAGTTTACTGCAGACAGTGTGTGTAATGATGCCTGCTGTCATGGTTAACATCTCCTCTGGCAGCGCTGTCTCTCCTCTCTGTTGCCAGGCAGAAACATTAGACTTGTATTCCATGCTAAACAAATCAAGGCTGGTTATATAATTCCTATTTGTGATATTTAGCTCATATTATTTGTGATTTTGACTGAAATCCCAAGCTAAATAAGAGAAAGTATCTGCTTCTCATTCTTTTACCCCTACACACTTTTCTCAAAGTAACAGACAACCCTTGCTGTTGCACTCCGAGGTTTATCAGCTATTTCTGGAATATGTTTGTATGAAAGAGTTTTTATTAGCAGATTGTAAATATTTCTCCAGTCTGAACAATAAATACATAATGCATGGATGGGGGTGCACCCCCACCGCAAATCACCCGGGTTGTCGGAAACCGTTTTGGATACATCGCTTCTATAATCCCAATTAGCCACACTTTGTATTTTTGGAATCTTGTGGGGGCTGAGAGTGGTTGCATGTTTCCTCGGTGCCGGTGTGTTTCAGGAAGGTTAATTATTTCTAGGCTGCCTCCAGTGAGAAGCACTTTGATGTACAAACGAGAGCCCCTCTCAGCTTAAAGCTCATCTGCACGCGTGCACCTTTATCCCTGTGAATCACAGTGTGTGTTTTAATTGACTTGTTATATCGTTTTTTAGCTTTTGCCATAAACTACAGACATCTGTGTGCAGGCTCATTGTGGTTCTGTCCAGATGTCATGTGATGCAATAATGGTGCAGCATGTTAATTCGTGTGTGTGCTGACTAATGACTCTCTGTGTTATGTAAACTCTGCAACAAGAGGGAAATATGTATTTTTGAAAGGTTTTATCTATCCTGAGACAGCGGTGCATCTACACACCTTTTCTATGATGCCCTTTTTTACCTGAGGGGAAGAGATGTGTAAAAACCCTTAATCTAAAATAATGTTTTATTATTTCATTGCATTAGGTGGTTAGGTTACACTGGACAATGATTTACTTGATAAAAATATTGCTAAAAGTATGCAAAAAAGTCATGCTATATCATAAAAATACTAATAATGAAAAATATATATTGTAGTAGCTTTATCTCAGACTCAAAAATATGGAAAGATCCAACTTACAACTCATTTTTTAGTTAATTTATTCTAATAAAATTAGATTTTAAATTATTTTGATATAACCAAAAAAGTTGTTTCTGATAGGAAGGATTTCTCAAAATCTAATAAACATTTAAAACAATTTAAAAGGGGTATCAGGTATTATTTTCTAATTCTGTTGTAGGCTGTTGATGTCCAACAGATAGACATCAACACCCTCCACCAGGGTAAGCCACAAAAGGGAATTTGTTCACAAAGTGCTGTTTTCAAGCATATTAATGGAAAGCTAAGCGGAAGGAAAAAGTGCGTTTGAAAAAGGGGTACGAGCAACAGGGATAACCACGGTTATAAGAGGACTGTGAAGAAAGGGGAGATTCTCAAGATGTAGACTGCTGGTGGAGCTGATGAGCTGAAGGTCCCTATTTAGGATGGAGATTTAAGAGTTATTGCAAAAAAGTTATCATGTCAAGAATTATGATTTATCATGAAAACAGTTAACTCTAAATAACATCTGAAAACCCTCAAAACTGATGTTATGGTTATGAAAGTTACTTTTGCTGTCTTTTTCCCCCCAATGTTATGCTAGAAGAGCGTCCTCATATCAAAACATGATTTGATGCTAATATTTTGTATTTTTTTGCTGTGCATATGACAGTGGTGATTGTGATGAATAATTTTTTTTATCATCACTTTTGTTGTTATTGCAGTAAATGCCACAAAATACCTATTTTTTTTCTTTCTCTGTTGTGTTTTACGCCCCCTTTTGAGGACGTGTTTAATGATCTTTATTAGAAAGCAAAGTCTAAACAAAAATCTGATCATATGTCATATGTAAATCATGCATATGTCCACAGAGAATTCTGCCAGACGCCTGTGGGCTTATAAATCCCACAGTAACCTGGTTATAAAGAGCAGACCCTTGATGTGGGGTAGCTGCACCATAATGCTGTCAAATCCATCTAGGAAGCTACAACACTCCGCTTATTTTTGGCATATTGTTGGATGCTTTGGTAACTTCCTGATTGCCAACATCTGAACCACAGTATGTCCATTTTGGACAATTAATTCTAGGTGCTTAACATTTCCTTATCTGTAAACCATAGAAAAGCAAGAAATCCTCCAAAAAAGCTGAAGTTTAATAGTTTGAGCTTTAAGAGCTTTTCAGGGGTTGTTAAACATTTGAACATGCAACAAATGATTCCTGCTATTAGTTAACTGGATGAGATGAAATTCCCCCAAAATCGAAATATTTCCACCTGAAAACAGATGATCCGCAATAGACAATAACAAATACATAAAAGAAAAGCTGCTTAAAAAAAGGCCAAATCTTAGTCCAACATTTCTTTCACAGCTAAGACAGGAAGTGACAGAGGCTGAAGTTCTGACTCAAGTTAGCAGCTCGGCTGTCATCAAAATCACTATCATCATCAGCAGCTGTTCTGTCACAATTATCTGTGTTTTCGTAAGTAGGTTATGCAAACCAAAGTCAGACTTTGTTCTTCACACATTTCAGTTTCCGATTGCTGTTCTCAGTTTTAGAAACAGAAGTGAGTCTCATTCTGTGATTTGTTTTCCATGTTTCTCTCCATACTCAGCCTCAGGAGCACGGAACAAGAAGATTATTTTATAACAGGAAAATTAAATTCATGAAAGTGCTTTGCTTTTTCCAGAAGTCCTGCCTGTTTCTGTAAGGCTTTTGTATTGTCAGTGTGATTTGGGGTTTTGTCCTGAAAAGCCTTCCTGTGTTTGCTGTTACTCTACCTATTTAGTCTTTAAATTATTTGTTTCTTAATGGATTTAAAATCAGATGTTTAAAAGAAACATTCTAAAATTGACAAATTATAAGCAATGTCATGATTTGCACGTCATTTTTGACTAGTCTTTTTTTTTTGTAATTCGCAGGAGATAGTTTCAGTCTTGACAAGAAAGCCCAGCAGGGATTTCTTTTTCTTTCAGCATCTGAAAAGAGAGGGAATATAAGTGAAATACAGAATGAAATATTGATAAACCTCTGCTTCATACTGGTCAGGGTTTGGGTTTACATCTATTTCATCTTCCTTAGCTTCTGTGCATTGTGTATGAGCATCTGCTGACCTCCCTCCATCCCTTCATCACTCACCGCCCTGAAAGTGGGTGGGTGCCTCTGTCCAAGCGCCCTTCCACATCTTCTTTTTGATGTGTTATTTGGCCTTGAGGCCAATGTTCTGTGTTTTTCTGTCTAAGGATTCTTTTTTTTTTTGCCTTCAGTTGCCTCCTTTCACAGCATTCTGTTGCTCAACCCATAATGGAAATTTGTCTTTTTGTGTTTAAAACTAAAAATTACTTCTAAATACAGTCCATATAAATAAAAGTACACCCTCTTAATTCTAGAGTTTTAAATATTGGGACATACAAAAAGTTAGTTGCTCTTTACCAGGTTGTAAAATAATTAAAATCTAAACCTCAAGTTTACAAAAAAAAATACAATAATAATGCACAAATTGAGTAGCAGTGTGTAAAACAACTACCTACACTCTTTAATTCAGTGGCTTGTGGATAATGCATCATTTTCTGTATGTGTGTCTTTATTAGATTTACATAATTGTGGAGGAATTTTGGGCCACTGCTCTTTCCAACAATGCTTAATGTGAAGTTTACTGAGATTTATTTCTGCACATCTCTTATGGTCCAACCACAGCAGTGATGTCCTCATTTTTTGCTATATTGGCCAAAACCTGTAAGTTGAAAGCATTCGTGGGTCACAAAAATTCAAATAAATTTTTAATTGCTAAACACAAAACGAATTTTATTGTATTCCTTTATGATTTCCACCTCTTTAACAATAAACATAATTTTTTTTATTAATAGTCTGATTTTGTTCTTCTTTTCATTGAAAAGGAATCTGTTGATTATTATACATCTGACACAAAAGGGTTCCTAAACATTTTTTGGGGTCAGTTGTTTTTTTATTTATTTGAGCAATATTCTTTTTTTTTTTGTCTATTTTTTGGTTGTATTATTCATCAACAAGAACAGGATGTAAGTCACTGTTTTCTGGAAAATACTTCCTTTATTTCACCAAGTCTAATAAATGGGTGCATCGAAGTCTGTTTTTGAGAATGCGTCACAGGATCTTTATTTTCCTGTTTACTATGATGTTAAAATGCAAGTAAGAAGTTAATCTACTGAAAAGCAAATACTTTGAGTTGTATCTAACATTTTCCATTTTAAGAGCCTATTGTGTCACTGAAAATGTCATCCTAAAACTTCAGCTGTCTGACAGAAGGCCTCACATTGTTGCTTAGAATATTTTGACATACAGAGGAGTTTGTGGTCTACTCTGTAACTGCTGGCTACCCTGGTCAAGTGACAACAAAACGAGCCCAAATCATCACATCTCTACTACCGTGCTTTAAAGTTGGTACGAGGTGTCTGTGCTGTCCAAACATCTCTACTTTGAGAACACTGTCAAAAATCTTGCTGTTAACTAAGACGCAGCCTTGCAATCTTTTTAGAAAAAATGGGCTTGTTCCTTGCAACACTTTAAAAAACCATACTGGTTTAGTGTAATTGTGTTTTGGCAAACTTAACATTCAAAATGCTAACTCAAGCCTGATGATTGTGTTTGTCAGCTGGCTAAAGTGTTTTTCATTTTTCAATACAAGTCAGTGTAGAGTGAGAAATGGCATTAGGACTATTCCCAGATTATTGCGTCAACATGGTCACTGCAGATATTTTTTCACCTTGGCATTGTGCTAACACACACCTGCATGCCCCATACTGGCAAACAGCTCAAACCTCTGCTTTTACAAAGGGGGTCACACTTTGCTGTTGATCCTAAAGAAGCAGCCAGGGGGAACTTGGTTTTTCCACTCACAGCTTTTCCATATTGGCTTCAACTTTGCTTAATAATTGGTGGTTGAGGTTAGAATAAAATAACTTTAGTGTTTTTACTCATTTTAGTGTTATTATATATAGTTTCTATCCCTCTTGTATCTTATTACAATTTTCTCAATTATACATTTTGGGCCTGATTTATCAATATTCCAAATAAAGAGCGCAAAAGTGCGTGCGCATCAAAAAAATTGCGCCAGTGGGTTGTCCTTCATTTGCATTTGATCTACTAAGATTGATTGCACAATTCATAACAATAAGAGCAGTATTTAAATGAGGATGTCTGCCAGCCTTTCTGCCCCATGCACTCCCCCACAGTTAGAGAAAGAAGGAATAGGCGGAGTGGATTCATGATGTGTCTTTGGCAAAAAAAGGGGGAAAAATGTAATGCCTGTCAAGTCTATGGCTGTTAGAGAGTTGATTAATTATTAGGCTAGAATGTCTGTTAATTATATTTTTCGTTTGTCATTAACACACTTAATGCGTGTGTTGTACATGCGCCGCTCTCCGCCGTATTCCAGAGACAGCAGGTGCAAAAGGGGGAAAAAACCTGACAGAACTGTCAGGTTTATGGCCATTAGAGTGTTAATTACTATTAAGTTTGAATGTGTGTGAAGGATATTTTTTGTTTTGTTAATAAAAATGTTGAGTCGTGGTGGCACAAAGTGAAGACATGCCTTTCAGAGGCACTAAAACACCCGCCACAAACTATAAATCACATTCTGCGTGGAACGCCTATTATTTGCATATTCTCCTCCTTATATTTGTGCCTTCTGAAAGAAACACCCACATTGTAAATTCACCAAGGGCAAAAGCTCTAAATGGATTGCGTGCATCCATTTAGTCTTCCCTGCGCCTGCTTAGTAAAACACCTGCTACCTGTTTTTGCGTCCTCTGTAAGGTTTGCACGTGTTTTAACAAGCTCAAATCTTTGATAAATCAGGCCCTTAGTGGTGACGTTTCATTCTAGCTGTCTAATAATAATGACTTAGTTTAGGACTTTCTGGTGGGATTCTAGATTACCTGTATGCTAACATTATTATTATTATTATTATTTTACTGGAGACCGAGATAAATGTTCATCAACATTTTATACTTAGGAATTAGAGGTGAGTCGGGACTTTTTAGATATTACCCAGCACACTAAAAACCGACAAACCCCCAGTCGGTCGTGGCAGATGGTCAGGTTCTGCTGGAGGTTTCTTCTTGTTAAAGGGGAGTTTTTCCTCTCCTCTGTCGCTACATGGTTGCTTAGTATGAGGGATGGCTGTGAAGTCATCAACACAACAGACGTGACTGTCTAGGAGAACTGGGTATCGATTAGAATTTCAAGATTCGTTTCTGATTCTCAAGAGTTAGAATCAATTATCACGATCCGATCCAATCTGTTCCAATTCGATATCGATATGGGTCGGTGCTATTTAAAAAGAGCTGTCACCTTAATTATATGCCTGTAATTCAGTGACGCAACACTGGGTGGG